>JACEIK010001853.1:63909-98314 GCA_018107945.1 Datura stramonium | reverse complement strand
GGCCGAGTAAAATCTTGAGTTATTTATAGTAAGGAAGTTCCACAAATAGTATATATGGGATGTCAATTCCTTCCTGTTCAAATGATCTCCCATATATATCAGTTGATGTTACACATTACTCATGCTTATTTTTATGTTCCCAGAATGATAGGTAATCACTTCAGTCAGCGATCCCAATCTTACTCCATGACTCCATAAAACTCAGCTTCACGTCATGACCCTCGTGTTGTATGTAAACCCATGTCTCTCAGTATGCTTAGCTCTATGAACTCAGTCCTTAAGATTTGCCTTAGGGGCTCATAAGATAGTGCTATATCAGGCATGAGTCAAACTCAGATTTATTAAATGATTCATGCTTACGATTTCCTTACTCTAATCCCCATGTGGATCTCCCCATTATATAAATGATGGATATAATGTGCACATTTAGGATAACTCCCTATTCTGATAAGTGGTGCCAAGTATGTAGAAGTTCCCAAAGCGCAATAAGTAGCCAAGCCTGAAAGATAGGGGAATTCTTGAACAATGTTAACTACAGAAATTCATGGGGTGACCACAAGTAATAGGCTCAAATGAGGTAGTAATGTACAAGTATACCATAGCATGGTGTGACTGGTAACTCTTGGTTAGAGCTCGAACTTGTACGACCTTTTCGTTTAAAAGGAAGTAAGATTCTTAGTGGATAATTATGGGTCGCTGGAGAGCATGAATGGTTTTGTTATGTATTGTGATGTTTCTAGGGTTGTTCTCAATTTTGTATTGGTGTAACTTGGTAAGGTCATTATGTAATCTTATAGACAGCTTAAGACTCATAAGAAGGACTACCGGATGCATAACCTAGAGCTGACAGCCATGGGGTTTTCTTGAAAATATGAAGGCGCTACTTGTATGGGGCATATGTGTATGTGTTCATGGATCACAAGAGCCTTCATAATGTGATCACTCAGAAGGAACAGGATTGTAAACAAAGGGGATGGCTAGAGCTTCTTAAGGATTATGATATGAGTGGCCTTTTATCATCCATCCCAGTCTAACGTAGTGGTGGATGCTCTTAGTATATTGTCCATTGAGAACGTGTCCCATGCATAGGATGGGAGGAAGGAGTTGCTAAAGGATGTGCATCGGCTTGCACAGTTAGAGGTTTTCCTTATTAACTGAACCGAGGGTGGTGTCATTGTTCAGAATGGGTCCTAATCTTCTTTTGTGGACTAAAGTCAAGGCTAGTCAAGAAGAGGATCCTACCTTAGTGAAATTGAAGAAAACGGTTCAGAATCAGAAGGTGGAGGTCTTCTCCCAAGGGGGAGATGGTGTACTTTGATATCAGGGTCGTTTATATTTTTTGGGTGTTCATGACTTGAGGTAGCGGATGTTGGGTGTGCCTTATGGCTCTCAACATTTTATCCACCCAGGTGCCACCAAGATGTACCGTGACCTGTGAAAAGTTTATTGATGAAATGGCATGAAGAAGGACATAGCGGAGTTTGTGACTAACTGTCTGAATTGTCAACAAGTGAAACTTGTGCATCAGAGACCTAGTATGCTATAATACATTAATATCCCCTAGAAGTGGGAAGAGATCAAATGTACTTCATCATAGGGTTGCCTTGTACTCGCCGACAGTATGACTCTATTTGGGTGGTCGTTGACAGGTTGACCAAAGCAGCATGTTATCTTACCGGTCAAAACTACTGATTCAGCTGAGGGCTATGCTAGATTGTACATTCAGGAGTTAGTCCATTTGCATGTAGTGCCATTACTCATCATCTTGAACAGAGGTACTTAGTTCATCTCTCAATTTTACAGATTGTTTTAGAAGAGACTTAGTACTCAGGTGAAGCTTAACATAACTTTTCACCCTTCGACAGATAGCCAGGCCAATCAGACAATTCAAACTCTCGAAGATATGTTAAGAACATGTGTGATTGATTTCAAAGGTAATTGGGATGATCACTTACCTCTCCTCGAGTTTCCTACAAAAACGGTTGTCACCAAGCATTCAGATGGCTCTATTTGAGGCTCGTTATGGGTGGAGGTGTAGATCACGTACTGGTTGGTTCAAAGTAGGTGAAGTTATGTTGATAGGGCCAGATTCAGTTCATGAGGCTATGGAGAAAGTTCATCTTATAAGGAAATGACTAAAATCTGCTCAGAGTCATCAAAAGTCATATACGGATGTTAGACGAAGAGAACTCGAGTTTGAAGTTTATGATTGGGTATTCTTAAAGGTGTCTCCAATTAAGGGAGTGATGAGGTTCGGAAAGAAATGGAAGCTCAGTCCCCAGTATGTAGGCCCATACGAGATTTTGAGATGTATTGGCAAGGTGGACTATGATTTGGAGCTACTAGTGGAGTTAGCATCAATGCATCCAGTTTACCATATATCGCTATTGAAAAAGTGTATTTGTGACCTTGATTTGGTTGTTCCAGTGGAGAGCATAGGCGTGAAAGATTACCATACTTATGAGGAGGTGCCTATTAAGATCTTTGATCATCAAGTTTAAATGTTGAGGAACAAGGAACTTGCTTCAGTGAAAGTCTTGTGGAGAAATTAGCTTGTTGAGGGAGCTGCGTGGAAAGTCAAAGCGGATGTGATGGCTAAATACCTGCATTTATTTCCTTCTCATCCTATTCTAGCATGTGGTATCAATTTCCTCTCTAATACTCTATAGAGTTTCATGTCAACTTCATGTCTCTCAGTTTCTTCATGTTCTATCATGTATGTATGAATTATGGATTAAGTTTAGTCATGTATCTCAGTTTGGAGTCAGTCACTCTATCAGTTTTCAGCTTTAGTTGTTCAGTATTCGAGATTGCAGTTCCTTCCCCAGCTTTTTAGTATGCTTAACCCACGTTCGAGGATGAATGTTCCCAAGAGGGAGTATCATAATACCTCAAGAATTTCTAATATTAGACTTGAGATTTAAAATGTGATCAACAGGAAAAGTTGGAAAATTGCCTCAGTATGACTCAACCTATGAGTTGTAGGTTGGTAGTATGGGTCGTAGGAAGACCCATGATTAAGATTAGAGACATTTGTTTCCCAACCACGAGTCCCCACTACGAGACATAGTATGTGGGTACGACTCGTGGTCAGGAGTCATAGTAAGTCCTTGCGGTTTTCAAGTGATTGATTGTACGGTGATGGTACGACTCATAGGATGGAGTTCTAAGTCATGGTACGAGTCGTGAAAATCTTCAGAGAGTTGGTGAAATTTGAATGGTTGGTCATGGGAGATAACCACAAGTTGTAGGAAGATTGTACGACTAGTGGTACGGTCACAGTAGCTGACAGTTCAGTTTTTCCTTCGAATTCATTAAGGGTATTTCCATAAATCCTAAGCTACTAAACCCTAAACTACATCATTTTAAGATCTTAAAGGAGGGTTTAAAAGGGGTTTAACTTAATAATGCCTTAGACTTCCATGCATGCTAGTTTAGAAGTTCCCCTTTGAAGATCAAGGTTGAAATTTCCTCAATTCTTCCCCAAATCTCTTGAGATTTCAAAGACAAGTGTAGATTCAGTTTAAATAGGTATGTGAGGCCATGAATGAGGGTTCCTTTCACTATCATGATCAAAATTCTCCTCAATTCCATGAATTTAAGTTCTAGATCAAGTTCATGATCTTATGGGGTTTAATCCTAAATTTTATGAAATTCTTCATGATCTATTTATGGGTTGATTCCTTTCATGATTCAAAGCATGTTTTAAGATTTATGGGAAAATTTTATATCTATTTTGATTATATATTCATGATTTCAAGTTATATTAAATTTTTCCCAATTATGCAAGTTTCATAAAAAGTCAAGTTTATGATTCTATTATGATTTCGACTCTCCTATGCCCTAAATTTATGGTTTATGATTTATGATATGATTTCCTACAAGTACTCTTCATGAATTTATGAATTTCAAGTATGGTGATTTTCTCAAGCATGTATGTTCTTCATAATTTATGAGTTTATGATTTTGACCTACCTACGGGCTCTTCTTTCATGGCTAGCTCACGTATTTCAAGCATGTTCACGCATATCATGATTTAAACTAGCCCATGAACTTCATGTATCATTTCATGATATTTATACGAGCCCTCATGTGCATGTTTTTTGTAGTAGTGTCTAGCACCGAGCTGGCCAACATTCAGGTAAACTACGAGGTCCCAGAACTACGTGCCACCGTAGGTTTATATTCATGGTTTACCCTACAGGGTTCCTAATAGTGATATCATTCCATTTACGTCCCTTGCCTTGGCAAGCTTGGGACGGCGCTGCCCACTTGAGTGAGATAGCTAGGGCATCATGCAAGCTCTATCATGATGGTGTTGGTTAGGATGAGTCTTCCCATTGTTCCCTTATGATATATCCATTTTCATGTTTACGGTACTTCTACTCAAGTTATGATTTACAAGGTTCCTCTTATGATTACAATTATGACTAGTTTATGCTATGATTATCACTTTATATCTTTAACTGTCCTACTCTTATGAACTCTTCTATGTTTTATTAGTTTGTTTTTACTTACCTTGCATACTCAGTACATTCCAAGTATTGACCGCATATTCTATATTGTATCATTTCATGATACAGGTTCAGACACTCAGACTCAATTCCACAATTATCCACTTTCCCCTCAATCTAGCTAAGTTCCCACATTTGGTGAGACCTCATCATCCAAGGACCTTTAACTTAGTTTTTGAATATGTTATTTCAGTTTCAGACTTTTATCTAGCTAGTTGTCATTACCCAAATATAGGCCCGAATCGAGATACCGGACAAAGAACCCCAAGAGGCTTCAAGTCAACTCATTGCATGAACATATCACCTAACTCAATCATAATAAAATGGAAGATCAACATAATTAATATAGTGGAAGTCTAACAATCTCATAACATCGAATTACATAACTCAATACCGAAGTTGATTACATGCTACGTATGAAAAGACTCTACTACTAACAATTTGATGAAAAATCCAAAATATACTCCTCATGCAAAGAGTATAAACGATCATTGTATCAAAAAAAATATCCCAACGGATGTCGGGGTCGAATCCCACAAGGACTAGTGAATGATAATTATGAGTGTCAGTTGAGAAATTGAATTTAGCTTGCACCACATAGGAATAACATAGATATAAAAAAGTTGGGGGAGATTGAAATTTGCAATAGAATATAACTTCTAATTTGGTTGACTATGGCAGCAAAATTACCCAGGTTGTTGACAAGACTGGGAAAGACTAGAGGTGTGGTATAGATGCTATGCTAACTAGATTGGGTCATGATAGGTCATTTCATAAGTTCAATTAGTATAAATAATCTCATAAAATTGGGTATGTAATGCTTTTATGCCTTATAAATACCTCTTGCTAGAGTTTTGGCAAACCTCTAGACACCATTAGCTCAACACGATTAGATTTGAATTAATAGCTTCACTAATTTCTAGCTATTAGCTACTAATTAGGAGTGAGAATGTAATTTTGGCAATTAATAGCCCAATTTCATAATCTCTCATCCATACCCACCATTAAATTCTCTTCCAATACTTAATTATTCTTTTACAAGCAACAATCAAGTAAGAACAATTACACCCCACATCATAATCAATGGATCTTCAATTATGGATTAGAGAGGATCTAACAGATTTACACTTAGTTAAATAATATTGAGATGACTATAGCAATACCCACTCCGATTAAGCATTCATCATCACACACATCTAATTAATGATTTAGCTACTCATAATTAATAAATTCAATAGAAAATTTAATAATAAACTCATTGAATTCAATAACTAGAGTAGAAAAATCAAGTTCAACAAGTAGTCTTCAACAATGGCATTACCTTTCTTTCAAGAAAAAGAAGAAGAAAAAGATAATAATTCTTTTCAAATTACACCTATCAAAATAACCTCTTCTCTCTTCCAAGAGAATGTTCTAAAAGATATAAATTGAAAGCTGATCAGTACACAATACTTTTTCTAGAATATATCCAAAAAATAAGGTATCTTCTCTCTCTTTTTTTGTGCTGGAAAATTTTGCCCCTGATCAGTGTTCTATCACTGGTGGAAGTACCGGTGGTTTGCTGGATGCAATCCACGTACCGCCGACTATACTATCTGAGCCTTCAAGGAATTCCAGTAACCATCGGCGGTTCCTCCGAAATTTCGCCAATCTCCATCCGTGCATCGCTGATTTTTTGCTCTTCAATCCAGCAAGTTCAAGTGTCATTCGGTGATTGGACCGGTGAGTCGTTGTTGGCAACCCGCGTTTTGCTAGTGGCTTTGTTTCCCAAAGTCAGTGGTTGTCGCTTTTGACCGGCATTTTGCCGGTCTTCTTCGGTGGAATGCTGAATTTCATCCCACTTCCTTATTTTTGATCCATTTCTTGCTCTTTTCTTCACATTAGACATCTACACATAGCAAAGGAAAAAAAACATAAAATCCACATAAACAACTCAAAAACTAAGAAAAAACTCAGGCTCAAAAGCCTAATGAGTTGGTGAATTACCAACTCATCAAACCCCCCAACTTGAACCACTGCTTGTCCTCATGTAATGCAATTCTCATCAGTTGAAAAACATGCCACTCCACATAAGTTTAAACATCAACAACCACCTAGACTATGATAACCAAAAAATGCTCACTAATCTCACCGAAAAAGAGAAGCAAATTCCCCTAAAAACCAAAACAATGAAGATGTTTCAAGAGACTACCACTATTAAAAAACATGGCTCACAAGAATTTTCATTTCGTAGAACAAGGGCATTGCTCATCCATGAAATATACATAGCAGCTCAATTCATAATCATTGCACATTCAAAACCTACCTTAGAACTTGCATTTCTCATGCCTTATCCACTATTTTGCCTTTAATGCAATTGTTCACACAAAAGCGGTGATGCCACTCGCCGAAGAGAGAATCCTTATTTTCTTCATGACTCAATGTATTCACACAAGGGATTTCACAAAGATAAGATTGCACTCACTCTCCCAAAATAAATCTGCATGTACCCAACTCAACCCATAGGCTTTCCCTCCGTGTAAATCGCCTCTAATGTATCGCAACTGCACTTAAAATCACTTGCGGGTCATGATGTAGGCTAGGGATAAGGGTAGGATAAATGTTTAGCTTTAGTGACTAATGACTCCATAATTCCGTTGTAAAACTTGCAACGTTCCGCTATCTTATTGAAATTACTCCACCATATTTCTCCTTCTTCATTATTTTCATCCTTAGTGTAATACTAACCACCCTTTTAACACCATGAATTCCACAATTAGCCTTTTGTATGCACGAGATAGCACCCATTTTTTTATACCATTCTTTTCTCTTTTGATGATTCGAGGTCTTTCAACCCAAATGATTCATTCATTTCCTCAAAATTTTGGGTACTACCTCACATTGTAGTTATCATTTTTTCTTTTTTCTCTTGCAAACCCCCAAACTTAGGCTTTTGCCTTATCTCTCATTCATATCCTTAACGCTCCCCGATTCATTGGCTTGGAGTCCCCATTTTTTATTTATTTATTACTAGAAATTAGGGAGGATGGGTGCCAAAGAGAAGGATTAGAAATGGTCATTATGCTTGTAATGTGGTTTCCAAGAAAGGGTTAGAGGCTCAAATGTTGGCTATCAAAGATTAATGCTTAAAGAGGTCATTTTGGGTGAAATGACTACCAAAAGAGGGCCTAAGATCATGTTCTAAGTGCAACTACATCTAGGATTTCACCTTGAGTCACACTTGGGGCAATTCTAGATAAGAAGAGGTGCATAGGATTCACAAAAGTCCTTACCACACAAGGCATCACTCCTTAAGAGACCACAAAAGTCATTGTCCGCACAAAATCTTGGTCTAAGACATCAAAACATGCAAATTCATAAGTCAAGCAAGGAATCTACAAAGTATGACAAAGAGTGCTATATTCTTGATTCAAACATTTTCTCATTACCATTTTCCTTTTCCTGCCCCATTTTAAAACTTCATTTCAAAAATTTTCTGGTGGTGCCTCTCAAAACAGATCCATAAAAAACTCAAAAATGACATCGCATTTTTCCTTAAGAAAGTCGCCACTCAATCTATCATCGAAAAATGCCAACCCAGTTCGACAAAGAAAAGAGAAAGAAAACAAATGAATACCCCTCGGGAAAGAACCGTGGTATAAAGAAAACCCTTGGAGTTTTGATTACTATCCTACAATTTGCAAAGGCAAACAAGAACATAAAAAAAGAACTCAGGTCATGCATGCAACATTTATCAATTCAAAGCGAGTACCCTATTTTATCACTTAACATATTAACCATCAAGAACTAAATCATATTATTCATTTCCATTACCATAACAAGCCCGACAAGGGATATCATTAACAAAAAAAATAAACAAAATCCCAACAAAGGCTATATCCAATCAATTCAAAAAGAAAATATCAATGATCCCCCAACAAACAAACACTCATCCCCCCTCCACTTAAGCGTATACATTGTCCCCAGTGTATGAATGAAAAAGGGAAAAGGGCAAGAGATTCCCTGAGCGGGTCATTCCTCCTTATTATCATCAGCTACATCACCTGCACCATCACCACCTTCCTCACCTAGACTATCAAAATCATCCCCAAGCTCTCGAAAAGATCATCAATGGGGCCCTAAACTGTGAAAGGAGCAACCATTGCAACTTTAAGGGCACTCATGTCAGGCACCTCTATTGATGTCTGGTTTTTCCATTCCTACACCTCAATTTGGAGAGAGGTGACAACCCCCTCAACTGAATCCACCTGTTTGGACAATTTAGTGAAGCTATCGTACAAGGATTTGAGCTCCTTCTTAACTGTCTGAGAAATGAGTGTAGGGAGACTCTTGGCCAATCTTTGGAGTTGACTCTTATGAGAGTTGGTCATTTGCATAAGTTTATAGAGATCACTTGGTTGGGAGGATGTAGGAGGGGGAGATGCTCCTTGAGGAGGCATGTCTCCTAAAGCTTGTCCAGACTCTAAGTGATAGGGCATGTTCAAATTCGGGGCATGCAGTGATTGGTCCGACCTATGGGATAGTGATCCCTCAGCAAATCCAAAATCTTGCGGTCTTTTCCTCTTAACTGCAGGTGGCTCAACATCTCTTTTTCAGTCTATGGCAATCACTCCTGAGCAACAAAAAGGGTTTCATCTGGAAACAAAGGCACTCCAGCTAGTAAGCACATCTGGGAAATGAGGACAACGTATAGCATGGAAGTGCTAGCCTGTCATGCCTTCCGCTTCATTTGTTGGGCCACAATCTCCCCAAAGTTAATGGGGAATCCGGACATGATGAAGGCGATGAGAATTGTTGTTTCCAAGCTAACTCTTTGTTCATTCTTGAAAGGAATGATACGGCCACAGATAAAGTCCAGTCATAACTTGGCCTCAAACTTCAAATCATGGCGACAGATTTGCCACCCATGGATGACCGCAGAGGTGTATCAACGGTGATGATTGGGGCTATCTAGAAGAATTAGTCCTTCATGTCAGCCACTCGGGCCATGTACTTCGAACCAGAGTCAATCTCATCTTCCTAAAATAAGTAGTAGATGGAAGCTAGAGTGATGTAAACTTCCACTCCCCTTATCATAACCGATGGTAGGCACGGGAACTCATCAACTTCTCCTCTGTGCTTCATATTAACCTTCCTAGCTCGATAGGAAGCATAGAACTCCGGTACTAGGCTAGGATAGTAGGTCGGGAGAAGATTAGCAAAAACATGCCACTGCCTGTCTATGAATTGAATGATGATGTTGGGAAGATCACCATGCAGGCCCTCTAGATCACATCTCTTCTCCACAGTGATAGATCGACCTTGGCATATGACATAGTACACCTTCATGTTTGGCACACAGAATATGATGGCCTCTTTGGAGTTCACAGGTGGTGCAGAGGCCTTCGTTTTTCCCTTGCCCTTGTTGGTGGATGATGCAGGGGCGTTGCCCTTTTCGGTGTTCCTAGATGAATACATGATATTTCTGCAAACATGGTGCTAGTGACAGCTACTCCGTAATTGAACTAAAATAACTCAAGCTATTCTAAAGGTGAAATGAAAAGCAAAGATGAAAAACCATCATTTAAAGAACCAGCAGCACCGGCGACACACCGTCGAGTCGCATGAGGAGTCCGTGGACTGCTGCTAACTCGCTGAAGCGCAGTAGAAGTCTGAGCATACCAATAGTCTATCGGTGACAAGGCAATGAATCGTTGATACTGATCCGCGAACTGCCGATGCAACAAGGGCTTCAAGCAGTGGCTGAAGCCAACTGTAAATTGGACCGGTGCTTCATCGGCGTTTCGCCAGACCCTACTAGTGAATCGTTGAATGTCATCGTCCCTAAATCAATTCCAAATATTTCAATAGCGACCATTTTTAAATGCCCATACACCTTTTAGTGAAACATCAACTCTACATATGAAAAAGGACTCAAATGATGATTTACCCTTAAGAATAACATCACCCAATCTATCAACAGGAAAAACATGATATTTCAATCCTAGTGGGTTATTCAGACATCACCCCATTCAAATTCAAAAAAATATCACACCTATTCCACACCTATTTTAGCCATACACTTCTATCCCCCAGACATTTCAACAAATAGAGCATCAACCATGAATCTAATAAGAAGGAAAGGTAGTGAAAGGGACGGGAAAAGACTGTTAAAGCCACATGAAAAAATGAAATAATGTGCTATTTATGAGAACATAAAAGAGACAAGGATACATTACCACACTTTAGGAAGGAGGCTTGCAAGGATTAGCTTGTCAGAGCTTAGCAACATTCAACAATGGTAGGCTGCGGAGGTTTGTGTAGTAAAGAAGGAGAATATGAGTGTGGATGAGTGTACTGAGAATGTAAGTGAAGAAAGGGAGAGGTTTTTATATGGGGGAAGGTGACATAGTGATACGTTGTGGACATGGTGGGGTAAATGGTGAGTTAATGTGTTGGTGGGAAGTGGAAAGGTTAAAAAGAGGAAAATATGGGAAAGCGGAAAGGTTGGGTATTGGGAAGACAAAAAGGGAGTGGGAAAATGGTAAAAGGGGGATCTAATGGAATATTATTCAGATTAGGGCATCTCAAGAAATTAGTTGGGGTTAGGTGGGTCTACATTTGATTTAAATTCTGAAACAAAATCATACCTCAACCAACATTACACCGGCGATTCGCCAAATTGGGTCGGCATTCCGCCGCTTTACTTTTTTCACTTGAAATAATGCCCAGTTCACTATTCCAACACCGGCTATTGACCGAAAGTCCATTGATGATTCACTTCTTGGGCCCCCAATGCTTCAAGTAATCTATGTTGTACCAGCGATTGACCGGTGGTACACGTTTCTGCATTAGCAGTTTAGGTATTTCCGCCAATCAAATACCCATACTCCCAGCTTTCTGCCTTCTCGTATCATGAGGCGGCGATTGGCACTTCTAGATCGGTGATTCGCCGGTCCAGAGTGTTTTCCGCATTGTTGTGGTGCTTTCCCTCTTTACTCCTCACTTCATTGAACTTACAAAAACAAAAACAACAAAGACATAAAATAAATCAAATAAAACACTTGGGTTTCCTCCCAAGAAGTGCCTTAGTTAATGTCGTGGCCCGATGTAGGTCTCATTTAACAATTCTTCTTCGACGGATCATCCTCCGACTCTGTCTCCTCCATCTTAATTCCTCTATCCTCATCCCCTTTCTATAACACCCCAATCATCTTGCATTCGGTGGGAGTTTCAGCTGACAGACACACCTTGAAGGTGACTTCTTCACATCCAACTCTGAACTTGAGCTCCCCTAGATCCATATCAATCACATCTCTCTCCGTAGCGAGCAATGGTCTCCCGAAAATAAAGGGTACCTCCACATCCATTTCACAATCGAGGACTACCAAATCAGCTGGTCGAATGAATTTATCCACCCTCACCAACACATCTTCTAATACCCCTACAGGTTTTTAAATGGAACGATCCGCCATGAGCAACCTCATAGACGTAGGCTTTGTGCTTCCAAGTCCTAACTTCTTGAAAATGATCAGGGGAATTATACTTATGCTGGCATCAAGATCACATAGAGATTTCTTAAACATATCTATCCCAATTTTACAAAGGCTTGTGAAAGCTCCAGGGTCTTCCCGCTTGGGGGCAATATTGCTCATCATCATCGCACTACAATGGTGCGTCGTCTCCCCCTTTTATATCGTGGAAGCCCAAGGATCAGACCCGGGAGTTGAAATGGAGAAAAGTTGAAATCTGGCACCAAGCAGAGAACGAGTCTTAAGGAGACCCGTGAGAGGAGCCCACAAGTCGTGATGTGACTAGTGGGGAGACCCAGGGAATGAATTTGAATCTTGAGTAATGAGACCCCCACGAGCATGACCACGACTCGTGGTTAGGCCCCACGAGTCATTAGGTCAGTCGTGGGGTGGGTAAGTAAGAAAAAGAAGAAAGAGAGTTAGTGCACTAGATGGGGGGACCCCATGAGTCGTGGTCAGTCCCCACGATTCGTGGGGTGAGTCATGACCAAGCGGGGAAAATTATATCAGAGGCTAAGGCAATGTACATCACGGATGGTGACCATGAGTCGTGGTCACCTGGAAAGAGTCTTTAGGTCTTTTGTTATGAGCCCAAGAGACATGTCGAGCAGTGTACTTCACAAACAACTCCACGAGTCGTGAACCTTGATGAGGAATCATTAGGTCCCTCGTTGGGACCACCTGACAGTTTTTTCTGCAAGTTTAGTAAGGGCTTTTACGTAATTCCTAAAATCCTAAGGCCTAAACTACATCGTTTTGAGTTATGAATAGTGACTTTTAAAGGGGTTAAGTTCATTTTAGTCCTTATTCAGTCATGCATGCAAGGTAGAAGACTAGAAAGGGTGATCACGCCTAGCATTCATCAATTTCTCCTCAATTTCCTATTGGTCATCTAAATAAGTGCAAGAATCAACTATCAATAGGTATATAGGGTTATGAATGGGTGGTTCCTTTCACACCCATGCCCAATCCCTTTTTAAATCATGAATGATCTATGACTACTCTATGGTGTTTTAACCTAATTCATGAATTCCCAAATTCTTTACATGGGTATGATTTAAATATGTTTATATTATTGAATTATGAAGTATGAGAAAGTTTTATAATCTTTTCAATTTAAAAACCATGTTTCTATCTTTATGAATTAAAAAACCCATTGATGAAAAGTTCATGAAAGATAAGTTGTGTGATGAATGCATAATGATAATGAAAAGTATTTTTACAAGCTACCCATGTTTATAATCATATTTTCAATATGGATTGATTATTTTCAAGTATGATAATGCTTTGGGCATTTTCCACATGTTTAAGTACGATTGATGATTTTTCGAATTAAGCTTGCCACATGGTTTGGAGCGAAGACTCCCAATTATGTTTCAGCTTGTGGTATGGTGTTGGGTTAAAGCTTTTCATATGCATGATTTAATCTTTGAGATGTATTTATGGGCTTCGTCAATAGAAGATGTTGAGCTTCATTGAAAAATGATGTAGAGCATATGCATGTTTTTGGGAGTAGTGTCTAGCACCGAGCAGGCTAAGGGTCAATCATCCTATGCCTCATAACTACGTGCCAACGTAGGTTTATACATTATGACTTTGGAACCTCCCTTGTGAGCTATCCCCGGCCCTATTGGCCCATGAGCTTGATATCGATATCATGGTATCGTTCCTAGCCCTGGCAAAGCTTTGGACGGCTCTACCCACTTCGTGACATTTGGCGTAGCCCTAAAAAAGAATACCTGTCAATAATCTAAAAAAATGATGTGACCTATGAGCTACCAATAAAACACAGATATGCATCCGCAGAGCGCAGCGCTAAAGCAGGCTAGAGGAAAAAAATTGAGCAAGAATGTGCTAACCTGTATTTAGAGCTGCAGTTCGTAGGTGACTACCCGTGACCGCAGGTCTAGCGCAGGCATATGTATGAAGTTCATTTAAATGTTGACTAACCCATTTACTTAAACCGGCCGATGGCCGACCCAAACTGGTTAAGATTCTCTCCACTTCCCAAAACCCACCTTTTCTTCACATTATTAACTTCCCTATGACCCTTATTACCCACCATTTCACCTTCCCCATAAATCCCATTTACTCCCACCTTTAAACCTACCTATCCACTCACCTTCCCTTCATCTATAAAACCCATTTCCCTTCACCAATTTTTACCACCATTCTATACTCCTTCACTAAACAAAAGAATTTCAAATTCTGGGTTGGCCATTGTTGAACAAAGGTTTCAAGTTCTCGATTTCCATTACTATCCCCTCTCATTTGGTATGTATTTCTATTGTTCTTACTTTTCATTATTTTTAATGAGTGTAGTACTAAAGAATGCATGCTAGTATCTATTATTTTTCTTAACCCATGTTCCCCGTTACCTATCATATGTTCTTCACCCTCTTGCTATTATTGATTATTGTGGGTATTGTGGGGGAGTTCAACTTGTAAAATATGGGTATTATTGTTCATATTGATAGATCTAATACATGGGTTGTATGTTTTGAATCATTAGTTGGGGGTGAATTCTGAGTAGCCCGTGTGCTTTAAATGCACAATTTTCCCAATGATAGATAGGTTGACATCTTAAGGAAAAACTGTCATATTTGTTATTTCGTGCTACTTATAATTGCCAAAGTGATGTGTATATGAGTTGATATAGATGTCAAATTGAGTTTCGTTTGTTGGGTTGGGTACTCAACTTTTCTTGTTGATAGATGGGGTATGTCATGACCCGAGTTGGGATCCCGGATCGAGACACGGGACCTAAAACTACTAATGCTCCAAGCCAACCCATGACATGAATATAGCAACTAAAGAGCATATATTAAAGAAGAAACTGGTAACTTAAACATGAACAAGTGGAAGTTTGAATAACATAACGTGTATCTAACGATAACATCACAATGCTAAATCTCAAGATGAACATGCTAGTCTATGTTTGGAAAGCCACTACTAACTGATGAGATGTTGGGACAAGCCCCGGCTATCTCCAAGTCTTAAACTAAATGAAAGCACAAAACCAAAATGATAGATTCCCTCGAACAATAAGGACTCACCCAAGGCAGGACTGAACTGAGCTGATAGGGGAAGTGAGCTTTTGGGGATACTGAACTGGATCACCTGAACCTATATCATAAAATGATGTAGCATAGAGTATGCGGTCATTACTTTAAATCTACTAGGTATGTAAGGTAAGTAAATCATGCTTAGTAAAATATTAATTGAAATCATACATATAAATCTAGGATCATGAGATTAAAGACTGCATGCTAAAAACTGTGTCTAAGACATACATAGTCATAAGTTGATTATCATAACTGAACATAATGACCCAAGATTTAGAAATAGAAATCATATGATTTGTCATCGCTGAAACAGTAAGTAAAACCTTATAAATTGATCGTTAGGTCAAATATGCTATAAAACATAATATCATAAGTCATGAACATGAGTAACTGAAATCACGAGGAATAATGGGAGACTCTTCATAACTGACACCATCACGATAGAGCTTACGTGATGCCCAAACTATCACATTCAAGTGGGTAGAGCCGTCCAAAACCTTTCTAGGGCGAATGATGATACCATGATATCGATATCGAGCTGAGGCCCCTTGGGTGTAGGGGACAACTCTCTTGAGATGTACCAAACATATAACATATACCTACATTAGCGCGTAGCTTTGAGATCGAGGAACCTTGGAACCCCAAGCCTACTCGGTGCAAGATACTACTCCAAAAAACATGCATAGTTCTCCCATCATTTTTAACAAAGCTAAAATTATAATTAAGTACATAGTCTGAAATTTGAATATTGGGAGTCTTCAATCCAAAACATATCATAAGCTAATCTTATTAGCCTTGGATAAATCATGAAAACATATTTAACTTGTGTGGGCTTGCCCAAATCATAAAATTATGCATATTTGAAATAGATTTTATAAGTAAAAATCATAGATTCATACATGAAAAACTTATCAACATTCATTCATGCTAGATATCTCATCATATGTGAAACCATGAATCATAAGCTTGACTTTTCATAAAACCTGCATAATAGGGCATAATTTCTAATAACTTGAAATCAAGAATTTATAATCAAATTGAGTATAAAATCTGCTCACTGAAATTAAAACATACTTTAGAATGTGAAGGGATTAGACCCATAAACATCTCATAGAGAATTTTAGAAAATTAGGTTAAAACCCTATAAATCCATATACTTGAATTAGAACTTGTGGAGAAATTTGGATATGAGAGTGAAAGAAAACTCTCACTCATAGCCCTATATGTCTGGGTAAACTATTTCTCAAACTATCCTTGATAGCCCAAGAGAATTGGGAAAGAATTGAGAAAAATCTAGCTTTATCTTCAAAGAGAAACTCAAAACTTTGCATGAATGGGAGTCTAATTACACGAAATAGGCTAAACCTCCTAAAAACACTCCTTTTAGAGATTAAAATGGCATTGTTTAGGAATTAGGAGCTTAAAAATAATGAAAATTCCCTTAATGATTCATCTAGAAAATGAACATTTCTAGTTACAATGATCCATCTAATGAGTCCTTGTAGGATATAATGGCTCATTGGATCGTTCGTTGTTCCCTAGGGCATTTCTGGTACTCAGCTGATCCTTCACCAACAATTGACAAGATGGGTGGTTACTCTTTCCAATGGTTCATTGCACCTATCCATTATATCTGAAGCACATCTGATATTTTGCTAAGGTTCTAACTAACAACTGCTCAGGACAAGTCGTACGAAACAACGACCCGTTACTCCATCCGTTGCTTCAGGGGAAATTATGTTACTCTTCTAATTCTCTTTCCAACAACTTAATGGGATGAGTCTTTACTTGAAACAACAGCTCGTATATCCTCTTGTCATCACTGACTTGCACTTAGGGATTTTCTGAACCCCATTCAACGCAATTCAGGAAGACTTGTTGGATTTTCCAACAAGTCATTGCTAGGCTCATGGCTTATTGGAAAAATTCTGACTGGGGACTTACCACGAGGGACACAATGTTTCATTGTTCCCTACATTTACTTGTTCCTTAAGTCATTTTATGACTCTGGTGCAATTTTTCCTGATATCTCTAATTCAGCCCATTGGTCAGATCTTAGGAACATCTTGGGTGTTACCGCATAACGTTCCATCTTAAGGAAAGGTGTTGAGTGGTTCCAAGTGTTTTGCAGTTATCTATTTCATTGATAAATTTTTAGGGAAGTCTGAGTATCCTATAGATGAAATATTCTCATACTTGTATAAAAAAAATTTAAAAAAATTAGCCTACTTAGAGTAGCAAAAAAATCGATGTGGTCACTGCCTTGTGCCTATAAGCCGTGGGTGTTGGCATGTGAAATGTAGGAATAGGGTAAGGTTTCAGGCTCACTGTCACCTGCCTACACTACACTTGCAAGCCGCGGATCGTGACTGATGAAATACAGGTGCAGCACAATTGACTACAAATATTGGCCAAGCTTCTATTGCAGACCTTCGACCGCGAGTCTACTTGGGAAATAGAGGTGCAGTGCAAGTGCTACTAATTCTTGATGTTAATGATTCATTTTTTGTCATCCAATCTTTTAGTTTCTTTTTCTTAGCTTAGTATAGTTGTCACCTTTAATTTTCATTTTTTAAAAACACAAAAAAGAGTTTGGTAAGTTTGTGGTACTAATATTAGTTTGTAGAAAAATGATATCTTCTAGGCAAACAGACAAAAGGAAGGCCCCTTCCACCTCAAAGAGCAAAGGAAAGGGGAAAGCCAAAGCAACCCCAACCTCCACCAACACTAGGGATGCTATTATCCATTGTGTAACCGACAAAGCACACTACGTCATATGCGTGGAGAGGCCACTCACCACCAAAAAGCGCTTCAACTTGGCTAGGCTGGGGAATGAATTCCCTGACATCAACTCCTAATTAAATGATAGGAAATGCCATATGTTCACAAAGCCTCTATTGAACTACTATCCAAATCTTATGCCGGAGTTCTATATTTTTTACCAAGCGAGGCAAGATGCAATGAAGCACAAAGGGAGGGTTGATGATTTCCCTTGCCTCCTTTCAATCATGGTTTGGGGTGTAGAATTGGACATCACTCCTAACACTATAAATGCCATATTTTAGGCAGATGAGATTTACTCAAGGACCGAGTATGTAGTGTGGGTGGCAGCCAAAGAGGACCAGTTTTGTTGGCTGGCAAGCATTATTGCCAATGGTCAGCCTGTAAGGGCCACCATAAGGGGCAAAGTTGCGAAGAAGGACCTGAAGTTTGAGGCCAAATTGTTGCTGAAATTCATATGTGGGCGCATCATGTCATCTAAAAATGATCAACAGGTGAACCTTGAGGTGACTATCCTTATTGCTCACATCATGTCAGGGGAGCCCATCAATTTTGTAAAAGTGGCGGATACTCAAATGAAGAGAAAGGCCAGAAAACAAGTGACCTTGATGTCATACGCTATTCTTATCAGCTAATTACGCCAAAAAGCGGGAGTTCCATTATTTACCAATGAAACAACAAGCTCTGCCACTGGCTTCATCATTTTTGACAAGAAAAAGGATGTGGATGCTCCTAAAAGCAAGAGAAAGTGGATGCAAGCATGGGATGAACCCGGCGACTCCACCTCTCAAGACTTAGCTCAACCCTGCATTGCTCCCGACCTCAATGAGACAAACCCCGAGAAGTCGAGGCATGCTTTCAGAGAGACACCACTCCATTAGCCTTCATCTCCTCCTTCATCCTCAAGACCTAATGGAATTCAAAAGCTAGTAGAGATGACAAGATCACATGAAAACCAACTCTAAAGGTTGGTTCAATACTTATTCGCTCTTATACAAATTTCAGTGGAGAAGGCAATGAAGGATGTCTTTGATAGATGAACGAATTGTGCTCCCATGTGGATGTGGTTAAAGGAGAAATGACCTCTCTCTGAGCTGATGTGAGAGAGCTTAGAAATAAGCCACTGATGGCTGACCCCGACTTGATCTTCATTGATGAGGCCATGGCTTCCCTCTCAACAGCCTGAGGTCCAATTGATGATTTATTTGTGAGCTTCGAGGAGGAGGATGGAGTTGAGTAGAGAGAAGAGGCTGATGAGAATGAGGAGGCCAATGATGATGCTGAAGAATAGCCGGATCAAGGGTTCTTACCCATCCTTTTTTTTAATTTGCACATTGGGGACAATGTTGATTCTTAGTTGGGGTGGGATATGGCTCTCTTTTTAGCTACTTATTAGCTTTTATGCCCTTATTGGGCTTAATTTATTTTTTATTTGATGTTTTTAAATTTTTGTCTTAGTTGAATGAATGCCCTCATCGGGCTTGTTTTGCATTGAATATGTTGAATGCCCTTATCGGGCTTGTGTTGAAAAGGAAATTTGATGTTGATAATGTTGGTTGCTATTGATGTGTTAATTCTACTTTTCCAAATGTTCCATTATGACCTATGTATTAAAAATTCGCCTTTGTTCATAATTAGCAAGTAATAAACTCCAAGGGTTTTCTTTACCATGGTTCTTTCGCGAGAAAATTTTTCTTTCTTTTCTTTTGTGTCAAACAAGGTGGCATTTCTCTATGATAGCCTGATAGGAAACTTTCTTAAGGTAAAGTGGCAATCCTAGAGTCCATTTGAGTCTTTTATTGCACTTTCTTTAAGAGGTACCATCGAAAAATTTTTATTGGCTTTGCGAAGGAGTGTTGAGAAAAAGGGGCACTTGAAACATCAAATTGAGCACTCTCTTATCATGAGTTGTACATTCCTTGATTGACTTTTTTAATCATATGCTAACTTGTCTAAAGTCATACTTTTGATGTGATTTTGAAAGTATGTAAACTCCTTCGATTGTGATGCCTTCGATGGTTAAGTATTTAGCTAAATTCTTGTGTGTGTATAATTATCTAGAACTTTCCCTAAGTGTGACTCAAGGTGAAATCCTAGATGTGGATACACTTAGAACATGACCTTAGGACTTATTTGGATAAGTTACTTCACCCAAAATGACCTCGTTGAACATATATCTTTGCTAACCAATGTTTGAGCCTTTGGCCCCTTTTTTGGGAAACCACACTATAAGCCTGGTACCCTTTTGTAATCCCCCTCTTAGTACCCATCTTCCCTAAGTTCTAATGTTGAAAGAGTGGAAAATGAGGATCAAACCCAAAATGACAGGAGAGATAAGGAAGGGATGAGGCAAAAGCCTATGTTTGGAGGTTTGCAAAAAAAGGGAAGAAAATGTGAGCTTCAGTGAAAGGTAGCACCAAATTGTGATGAAACAAATGAAATGATTGGTTAAAAAACATTGAAAATTTAAGAAATATTCTTGAAAGGTGCTACCTGTTGGTTATAAAAGGCTAATCGTGGAACCTAAAGGGTTATAAGGAGGGTTTTTTTATAAAAAAGAATATGAATGATGAATAAGGAGAGATAAAGTAAAGTGAGCTCATCAATGTAGAGGGATACATAAACAGTGTTCACAAAAGGCATTAGGGAGGTCCTAGTCACTAGAGCTAAACATTTGTCCTACCCTTACCACTAGCCTTCATGATAACCCGCAAGCCCTTGGAGATTTTGAGTGCAGAAACTCTACATTAGTAGCGAGATACACGAAGTGCAAGCCTATGGACCAATTTTTAGGCACTTGAATTATTTTGTGAGAGTGAGCGTATTTGTTTTATTGTATAATCCCTATGTGTGAAATTCATAAGAAATGAAGGGGATTCTCTCTTGGTGTTATTGGCATTGCTTCCTTGGGATGCATGCTTAAATGTGTTTTAAATTAAAAGGTGTGATTGGGGAAAATGTGGAGTGAACTTCAAGGCAATCTTTGAATGTGAATTGTCAATGACTTGAGATGCTACTTGGTCTTGTTTTTATGAACTAAGCCCTTGTTTATTTGTGCAAATGTGCCAATTACTTGTAGTCATCTATTGAAGAGTGTGCAACATGTTTGAGTCTCTTATTTGTATTGAGTACGTGTATGATTTTGGGGTTGTCATAGGTTTTAAGGATCCTTTTTGTATCACTCTTTTGTTATTCCATGTTTAATTTAGTTTCTAATTTGTGAGACAATGCCTTGCTTGAGGACAAGCAATGGTTCAAGTTTGGGGCTTTGATGAGTTGGTAATTTACCAACTCATTAGGCGTTTAAGCATGAGCTTTTGCTTTGGTTTCAACTCATCTGGTAAGGTTTTATTCCTTTTTCCTTTGATTTTGCAGGTATTAGGCTCAAACAAAGAAGTAAGAGAATTAAACAAAGAGCAGGTGCTCGAAATAGAAGACCTTCGTTTCACAGGCTTGACACCAGCGAAACGCAAGTGAAGCGCAAAAGTACATTGGGCTGAAGCTAAAAGAAAATTTCGGGATGTAGCTTGTCACCTGCGAAACGCAGGTGAAAATGCAAAAGTGAAAATGGACAACCTGATGAGGCCTACGAAGAGAGCCGCGTCTCGCGGATGGGCACCTATGAGACGCAGGTGCCTCATAAGTATCTCTATTCTAAAAATGGAAAAATTATCCATATCTTACATAGGAATAATTTCGGAGCTTCCCAAGGAAAAATGTGAATTAGTGTAGCAAAAGAAGAGAAGACTTTTCCTATTTCGTCCACACTTTTGATTTTAGGAAAAAAGTACTACTTTAACAGCAAGTTTTGTAGAGAGAGAAGTGAGAGATAGTCTTCTTCTTCGTTAATATTGTAGAGTAAGAATTCACCATTGAAGCATACTTTGAAGAATAAATTTATTACTCAATCATTAATGTTAATGAACCTCTTGTTGATTTAATTCTCTTGCTTACATTCAAGAGTAGCTAATTTGATTGCTTGGGGTGTGTGCTTGATGTGGGTTTATATTTTACTAGGTGTTATTTATTTAGTCTTAGAATCACTTATTATGCATGAATCTAATGCTTTCTCTAAGTGTTAATTAAAATATTTATGGTTGCAAACATAGGTTGTGTTTGTTTATCTTGCTTTTTCTTGAAAAAGGGAAGTAGGATATATGTGAGAAAGCATTTATGGAGATTTGGGTTTTGTAAATGTGGGGTTTAGCTAGATATAGCCAAAACCCATTTTTATAACTAAATTCAAAGATTAAGGCTAGAAATAGCTTAATTCTTCTCCAAGCCAATAGGGTTAATTTGTTATGTGAGCTTGGGGTTTGAAAGAACACAAGTTGAATATACCCAAGTGGTAGAAAGACATCGGGTATAACTTTGTCCATGGCTATTCATGTTAGTAGTTTGTTGCTTAGATAGATTTATTCTTCTCCAAGCCAATAGGGGTAATTTGTTATGTGAGCTTGGGGTTTGAAAGAACTCAAGTAGAATATACCCAAGTGGTCGAAAGACATCGAGTATAACTTTGTCCATGGCTATTCATGTTAGTAGTTGATTGTTTAGAATTATTGATTATCCCCAATCCTATCGAAGCCCCATCAATATCACATCTCTAGTATTTGCTCTCATTGTTTCTTCAACTAGCATTATCCCATTGTGATATTGTTTTAGAATCATATAGCGATATGATTTTCCCCCAAACATTTACTTTAGAATTGTGATTCAATGATGCTATTTAGTTTAGATTGATATACAAATTTAGTGGCGATCTCGCCCTATTCCCTGTAGATTCAACCCCAACTCATAATGTTGGAAAAATTATACTACGAATGACCATGTACACTCTCTCCTAACGAGGAGTGGATTTGGACGTTATCAGGGGATTACAAAATATACATGTAACAACTCTTAAAAGTCCTTAAGGTTAGACCCTAGATGTTACACTCCAAAACTTTCCTAGACCAACCGCAGACCTTGCAAGAAAAATCCAGAAGAAACCAGAAATTTTACCTTAGAACAATCAAGACAACGAGTCATGGACAACTTTAACGATCTTTTTTCTGAGTCGTGGTCAGCCCTGCCTTGGTCCTTTGAGAACCAACGGGACAAGGAATGACCCATTGTGAGAGACAACAAGTTGTCCTGTAACTCGTTGGTCCCCAACTCAGAACTCCCTTATCTAGGAACGCACAACTCTACCAATGAGTTATCATGTGAAACAACGACTCGTGGTGTCAGTCGTTAGTTAGGGCTCCCAGATATACCCTTCAGTGACAACGAGTAGCAACAATGACCCATTGTTTCACACAACGAGTCGTTGTGACTACCCGTGGTGACAAGTTCAATGATCTTAAGAACTTTTCCAGTGGAGGTAACAACTCGATAAAATGACCAGTTGAGTCTACCAACGAGTCGTTGTGTTGCTCATTGTTAGGCTTCCCAGGTTTTTCTTCCAGTGGCCATGGGAGGTACCAATGACCCGTTGGTTCATCCAACGAGTTGGGGTCCCTCTCGTTTCCAGTTCCAGTGAGCCAAGAATCCAGGCCCCAGGATCAACGATTGGTCCCAACAAGTTGTAGTCTCAACCAACGACTCGTTGAGTGATCAGTTGGTCCCTATAGACAGTTATTCAAGATTTTTTCCCTGGGATATTTTAGATATTCCCACATTATTAATCCCTAAACTACATCATTTTTGGTTATTTTTATGGAATTTTGAGGGGTAATCAACGATATACTTCACTCCTCTCATTCCCCCAGAAGTCAGATCGTAAAAGCTCTCTTAGAAAGACTTAGAGTAGGAGCTAGGGAAATCGATTTCTTCTCAAATTCTTAAGGGATTTACTCTGATATTTCTTCACCAGGCATGTGGGAATTCAACAAGGGAATTTTTCTTCCCTTGTGTCCCCTAAGCCCTTCCATAATCTTCTATCAGTTATAACCCTAAGGTTTTGAAATTTAGAAAGTTTTCAAATAGAATTCAATAAATTTCAGGTGGAATATTGTCCATGTTATTAGTTGCTATATTTTCCCGATTCTTAGAAATCATGTTGAAATTAGCTTCTTGTAAAGTGATTTAGCCCTTATATCTGAATGCAATAAATTAAAGTTCGGCAAAATTGACTAGTTAATCATATTGCTAGATTTTACTAGTGTTGGGATTTACATATAGTTAATATCAGTTGATTATCTTAGTTAGTTCATGCTAGTCCAATTTCAGTTGGAATACTAGCTTAATCAGTATTTTCAGAAATGTCAGCTAATTAGTTTGACTACAGTCTTTTCTCAAGGTGTTAGTGGTGCCTCCCAGTTATCAGTTATTCGACTCAGATATCAATTATTAGATTTTAGTTTGTTCTTTATATGGTTATGATGCTTCTAGATAAGCAACTCTTACCAGTCTTAGAACCACCAGCTCCAATTTCAGTTTGTTCTTTAGACGGTTACGACGCTTCCAAATAACTAGCTCTGGCCAGTCTTAGAACACTAGTTACAGAATCTGGTCTTATAAGACTCTCAGGGTACTTGCAGATAGGTATCCCTGACTTAGCCTTGGAACCCAGTTTTGAGCTATCAGCTTAGTAGTTAGCCTAGGACTATCCAGTAGGAGTAGGACTTAGCACCGAGCGTACTGGGGTTCCATCGCACCCAGGTTCCCATAAATACATTGCCACCATAGGTTATTTTATTAGACCTATGGACCCATACTTGTGATCACCCAACTCATGCCTTTATACCCTAGCAAGGTATATTAGATCCTACTAATGGGGTGTATACATCGGACTCAACATCTAGTTCACGTGGTTATATGTCGATTATAGACTCTCTGACTAGTTAGTACAATTTTAGTTTATCTCAACTCAGTACAGTTCCAGATTTACTCAGTTCAGTTCAGTACAGTTAGCTCAGATCGGTATCTCAGATTCAGGGCATGTTTATGACTTCCAGTCAGGTTCATTATTGACCATCTTAGTTATATTTCAGTTGTTTAGTTTACAGTATTGCTTTTGGTCATTACATGTCATTTCAGTTCAGTTATTTGTTCTTTATGTTATATTATCTCTCACTTACTCTGTACATTCAAAGTACTGACACATAACTTCTATGTTGTATGGTATCATGATATAGGCGCAGCTTCTCAGCCTAAGCACCATTAGTAGATTCCTTCGGAAGAAATTAGTAGCAGCAGTAATGAGTCCTCATCTTTCGAGGATGATACTTTATTTTCAGTTATTTTCTTTCAGATAGACTTTAGAGCTAGCTAGGGTTTGTCCCAGCAACTCATCATTAGTTGACGACTTTCAGACATAGATTCAGACATTAAAATTTGCTTTTAGATGTATGAACTTTAATCAAATTAGCTTTCTTAAATGGTCTTATTGTTTAAACTTCTACTATGATTACTCAGATTACTAGTGTCATGATAGACCATGGGTTGTCTTGGGGTTACTTGTGACTCCATGTACCGTGTCTCGTCCAGGGTATAGACTCGGGTTGTGACAAACATGGTATCAGAGCACTAGGTTTGGAGTATCCTAAGATGTCTGGAAGCCACGTCAAGTAGAGTCCTTTTCATGGGTGTGAAATGCACCACATTTATGATGGGGAGGCTACGAGACGTTATTATGAAAACTCCCTTTTGTTCATACTCCTTATCGCGTGTTGAAGTTCAATTCTAGAAACGTTCTCCTAACTCATGCTCTATTTCGTTTCAATGAAGCCATGCCTCCAAGACGCGGAAAAGGGAGAAGGGCCGGAAACACTAACCGACCTGCCCCACCAACTCCAGCAGCCCCTTAGGATGACCATGTGTCCTCAGCAGAATTCAGAGCGGCAATCCAGCTGCCAGTTAAGGCATTCACAAACTAGGTGAACCAGTAGGTGGTTCCGGTTAACTCAAATGGGTTCGTAGTAGCTGCTAGAGTTTGGGACTTCACCCCAATGAACCCTTGAGCCTTTCATGGATCCAAGGTAGGAGAGGACCCATAGGAGTTCATGGATGAGGTACAGAATATCACTCGGATTATGGGTGTTAGTTCCACTAAGAGTATTGACTTGGCTGCCTACCAATTGAAAGGGGTAGCCCAGATCTTATACGATCAGTGTAAGGAAGGGAGACTAGTAGGAGCGGAACCGGTGGAGTGGGAAGAGTTCACAACAACATTCCTAGACATATTCTTCCCTCGGGAGTTAAGAGAGCCTAAGGTTGCAGAGTTCTTGAATTTGAAGCAAGGGAATAGGACGGTGGAGGAATATGCACTGGAGTTCACACGGTTGTCAAGATATACTCCGAAGATGGTAGTTGAGCCAAGGGATCGCATGCTTAAGTTCGTCAATAGAGTATCAAAACTGGTCCTTAAGGAGTGCAGGACTGCGATGCTCATAAAAGATATTGACCTCTCCAGCCTCATTGTTCATGCCCAGCAGATTGAGGCAGAAAAGCTAAATCACATGGAGCAGGAGAATAAGCAGGCTAGGACTGGCCAATCAGATTATGGCCACCAAAGGTCTGGCGGTAGTAGCCGCCCACAGCAGCAACAATAGAAGAAAAGGGCTCCAACACCCACTTCATCTAGCGCCCCTAATTTTCGATCCCGCAAGGATCGGAAGGGTGGAGCATCCGGCTCTTAGTCCTAGAGTCACACTGTTAGCAACTGTTATCCAGCTTTCCCTAAGTGTGGAAAGAACCATCCAGGGGAATGTCTTCAGGGTAGAGAGGGTTTCTTTGGGTGTGGATAGCTAGGTCACCAGCTGAAAGAATGCTCGTTAGCCGGAACGGGGAGATCACAATCTACCACTTCATCAGCTCCAGCAGGCCAACACTTTAGGTATGGATGGTGGTCAGCGCAAAAACTTTTTTTATGCTTTGTCCTCTCATTAGTATAAGGACAGCTCACCTAACGTGGTCACGGGTATGTTACGTCTCTTCCACCTAGATGCGTATGCCCTACTAGATCTAGGAGCCACACTATCATTCGTAACTCCCTATGTAGCTGTCCAATTTGAAATCAATCTAGAAGTCCTCTCAGAATCATTCTAAGTCTCTACCCCAGTTAGTGAGTCAGTTAGAGCCAGCCAGGTGTATAGAAACTGCCCAGTCTCAGTATTGAACAAGGTCATTCTAGCTAATTTCATTGAGTTATACATGGTTGATTTCGATCTCGTTCTTGGCATGGATTGGTTAAACTCCATTTATGCCTCAGTCGACTGCGAGACTAGAGTCATCAGATTTCAGTTCCCTAATGAGCCAGTTTTAGAGTGGATGGGAAGTAGTTGAAGCCTAAGGGTTGGTTTATTTCCTACATTAAGGAAAGGAAGCTCATTTCTAAAGGGTGCATTTATCACGTAGTTCAGGTCAAGGATTCCATCTCTGAGACCCCAGCTATCCAGTCAGTTCCAGTTGTTAGCGAGTTCCCTAACGTGTTTCCCAAAGATCTTTCCGGAGTCCCTCCCGAGCGGGAAATAGACTTCAGCATAGACCTTCTTCTAGACACTCAGCCCATCTCCATCACTCCTTATAGAATGCCTTCATCCGAGCTTAAGGAGGTGAAGGAGTAGCTAAAAGACCTTCTTGATAAATGTTGAATCAGGCCCATCATCTCTCCATGGGGTGCTCCAGTATTATTCGTGCAAAAGAGAGATAGTACTCTCAGAATGTATATCAATTACTATCAACAGAATAAATTTACAGTTAAGAATAGGTATCCCCTACCTAGGATTGACGACTTGTTCGATTAGCTTTAGGGAGCCAGTTGTTTCTCCAATGTAGATCTTAGGTCGGGGTATCATCAGCTTAGAGTCAAAGAATGTGACATACCGAAAAAAACCTTCAAAACTCAGTACGGTCGCTATGAATTTATGGTTATGTCCTTCGGACTAACTAATGCCCCCGTAGCTTTCATGGACCTGATGAATAGGGTTTTCAAGCAATATTTAGACATATTCGTCATTGTATTCACTAATGACATTCTGGTATACTCTAGAAATGAGGAAGAACATGCTAACCATCTGAGGATAGTCCTACAGACGCTCAGTGACCGCCAGTTATTTACTAAGTTCAGCAAATGTAAATTCTGGTTGAATTCTTTGACTTTCTCTTGGTCACGTGGTCTTGGGTGAGGTTATTCAGGTAGATCCTCAAAAGATAGCAGCGGTGAAAGACTGGCCAAGACCTACTTCCCCAATCGAAATAAGAAGTTTCTTGGGTCTAGCCGATTATTACTGGCGTTTTATAGAAGGATTTTCCTCTATTGCATCTCCTTTGACTAGGTTGACTCAGAAAAAGGTGAAGTTTAAGTGGTCCGATGTGTGTGAGAAGAGTTTTCAAGATTTGAAGACTCGAATCACTATCGTTCTAGTGTTAACCTTATAGGAAGGAACAGATGGGTTCGTCATATATTGTGACGCTTTCAGAGTGGGACTCGGTTGCGTTATGATGTAGAGGGGTAATGTGATAGCTTATGCCTCCAAATAGCTTAAGGTTCATGAAAATAACTATTTGACTGAGGACCTTGAGTTGGCAGCAGTGGTGTTTGCGTTGAAAATATGGAGGCATTACCTTTATGGGGCTCACGTGGATGTTTTAACCGATCATAAGAGTCTTCAGTATATGTTTAGTCAGAAAGACTTGAATCTTCGTTAGAGAAGGTGGTTGGAGCTATTGAAGGATTATGACATGAGTGTAATATAACACTCGGGCAAGGCCAATATGGTGGCTGATGCCCTAAGAAGAGTGTCCATGGGGAGCGTGGCTCATGCTGAAGAGAACATAAAAGAACTGGCAAAGGATATTCACAGGTTGGCTCGGTTGGGAGTGCAATTGGTTGATTCAGCTGAGGGTGGAGTAGTAGTGCAAAGAGGATCATATTCCTCGTTAGTTGTTGAAGTTACATCAAGGCAGGATGAAGATCCCATACTATTAATTCTAAAAGAAGCAGTTCTTAGAAAAGAAGTGGAGGTTTTCTCCAAAGGGGGAGATGGTGTGCCCCGTTACCAGGGTAGACTATGTGTATCAAATGTAGGTGATTTTAGGCAACAAATACTAGAAGAAGCACACAGTTCAAGGTATTCTATCCACCAGATGCCACTAAGATGTACTGTAATATATGGGATATTTACTGGTGGAAAGACATGAAAATAGACATAGAAGAATTTGTGGCTAAGTGCCCGAACATACTGCAGGTTAAGGTGGAACATCAGAGACCGAGAGGTATGACTCAGCATATCAGCATAACCACATGGAAGTTAGAAGAAGTGAATATGGACTTTATTACAAGTCTACCTCGTACTCGTCAACAACATGACTACATTTGGGTGATAGTAGATCTAATGACCAAGTCAGCACATTTTCTCCTAGTTAAAACTATAGACTCAGCTAAGGATTATTCTAGGCTATATATTCGGGAGTTAGTCAGACTGCATGGAGTGCCTTTGTCCATTATTTCAGATAGGGGTACCTAGTTCACCTCACATTTTCGGAAATCATTTCAGAAAGGACTCGGTACCCAGCCCAAGCTCAACACAATTTTTGACCCTCTAATAGATGGACAAGCTGAGAAGACTATTCAGACCTTGGAAGATAGGCTGAGAGCTTGTGTGATCAATTTCAAGGGCAGTTGGGATGATCACCTACGTCTCATCAAGTTTGCGTACAACAACAGTTACCACTCCAGTATTTTGATGGCCTAGCTTGAGGCATTATATGGTAAGAGGTGTAGGTTTCCTATAGGATCGTTTGAGGTAGGTGAAGGTATCTTTATAGGTCCAGACATAGTTCATAAAGCTATGTAAAAGGTGCAACTTATCAGGGAGAGGTTGAAAACAACACAAAGCCAACAGAAATCCTATGGTGAAGTGAGGAGAAGAGATTTAGAATTTGTAGTAGATGATTGAGTTTATCTGAAAATTTCACCTACGAAGGGGGTGATGAGATTTGGAAAGAAAGGGAAACTCAGTCCGACATATGTGGGACCCTACAGGATTCTAAGGTGAATTGGCAGTGTGACATCTGAGTTAGAATTACCTCCAGAGTTAGCATCTGTACACCTAGTCTTACATGTGTCACTATTGAAGAAGTGGATCGGTGATTCGACTTTTGTTGTGCCACTAGATAGTGTGGGAGTGAAACATAGTCTCTCTTACGAAGAGGTCCCAGTTCAAATCCTAGCCCGTCAGGTTCATAAGCTGAGAAACAAGAAAGTCGCTTCGGTGAAAGTCTTGTCGAGGAACCAGCTTGATGAGGGAGCCACATGGAAGGCAAAAGCAGACGTGATGGAAAAATACCCTCATTTATTCCCTTCCAGTTCAGTTCCAGCATCAGGTACTAAATTCCTCCTCAATACTCTATTCATTTCCATACCCATCAGCTCTATTCAGATTTTCAATGTGCATTCTAGTTGCATCACCTCTGTTGGTAAGGTCAAATCAGTTCGGAGTCAGTCATTCCTTTAGAAATCAGTTCATAGTCTCGGTTTGGAAATTGTAGCTCTTTTCCTAGTTTTCCAGCAGTTTTAACCTTCATTCGAGGATGAATGATCCCAAGGGGGAGATATTGTAACACCTCGAAACTTTTCTAGACCAAACTCAAACCTTGCAAGAAAAATCCAAAACAAACTTTAAATTTTGCCTCTGCGACCGAGACAATGAGTCGTGGACAGCTCTAACGACCCGTTGTCTGATCGTGGTCAGCCCTGCCTTGGTCCTTCGAGAATCAACTAGACATGGAATTACCTGTCATAAGAGACAAAGAGTAGTCTTGTCACTCGTTGGTCCCTAGCTCAGAACTCCCTTATCCAGGAATCCATGACTCAACTAACGAGTCACCATGTGAAACAACGATTCGTGGTATGAGTCATTAGTTGGGGCTTTAAGATATCCCCTTCAGTGACAACGAGTGGAAAAAATGACCCATTGTATCACAAAATAAGTCATTTTGACCATCCATGGTGACAAGTTTAGGGATCTTAAGAACTTTTCCGGTGGAGGTGAGGACTCGATACAACGAGATGTTGGGTCTACCAACGAGTCATTGTGTTGCTCATTGTTAGGCTTCCCAGATTTTTCTTCAAGTGGCCACGGGAGGTACCAACGACCCGTTGGTTCATCCAAAGAGTTGTGGTCCCTCTCATTTCCAGTTTCAGTGAGCTGAGAATCCAGGCCCCAGGACCAACGACTAGTCCCAATGAGTCATGGTCTCAACCAATGACTCGTTGAGTGACCCATTGGTCCTTGTCGGTTGTTTTTCCAGATTTTTCCTCAGGGATATTTCAGTAATTTCCAACCTTATTAATCCCTAAACTACATCAATTTAGGTTATTTCCAAGCAATTTAGAGGGGTAATCAATGATATACTTCATTCCTCTCATTCCCCCAGAAGTCAGATCGTAAAAACTCTCTCAGAAAGACTCAGAGTAGGAGCAAGGGAAATCCATTTTCTTCTTAGATTCTCAAGGGATTTTCTCTGGGATTTCTTCACTAGGTATGTGGGAATTCAACAGGATAATTGCTCTTCCCTTGTCTCCCCAAAACCCTTCCATGATCTTCTATCAGTTATAGCCCTGAGGTTTCGAAAATTAGAAAGTTTTCAAATAGAATTCGATAAATTTCAGGTGGAATATTATCCGTGTTATGAGCTGCTATATTTTCGCAATTCTTAGAAATCATGTGGAAATTATCTTCTTGTAAAATGATTTAGCCCTAGTGTCTGAATGCAGTAAATTAGAGTCTTGCAAAATTGACTAGTTAATCGTATTGCAAGTATCTATCAGTGTTGAGATTTCCATATTGCTAATATTAGTTGATTATCTTAGTCAGTTTTTGCTAGTACAGTTTCAGTCAGAACACTAGCTTAATCAGTATTTTCAGAAATGTCAGCTAATCAATTTGACTACAGTCTTTTCTCGAGGTGTTAGTGGTGCCTCCTAGTTATTAGTTATTAGACTCAGATATCAGTTAACAGATTTTAGATGGTTCTTTTGACAGTTATGATGCTTCCAGATAAGTAGCTCTGACCATTCTTAGAACCACCAGCTTGTATTTCATTCTGTTCTTTAGACGTTACGATGCTTCCATATAAACAACTTTGGCCAGTCTTAGAACACCAGTTATAGAATCTGGTCCGATAAGACTCTCAGGGTACTTCCATATAGGTATCCCTAACTTAGTCTTGGATCCCAATTTTGAGCTATGAGCTTAGTATTTGACCTAGGACTATCTAGTGGGAGTAGGACTTAACACCGAGTGAGCCAGGGTTCCAGTGCACCCAGGTTCCCAGAACTACGCTGCCACCGTAGGTAATTTTATTGGCCCTCTGGCCCCAAAATTTTGATCACCCAGCTCATGCCTTTATACCCTGGCAAGGTATATTGGGTCCTACTAATGGGGTGTATACATCGGACTCCATGTCTAGTTCACGCGGTTATATGTCGGTTATATACTCTCCCACTAGTCAGTACAATTTTAGTTTAGCTCAGCTCAGAACAATTCAAGATTTACTCAGTTCGGTACAGTTAGCTCAGATTAGTATCTCAGATTTAGGGCATGTTTATGACCTCCAGTCAGGATCTTTATTGACCATCTCTGTTATATTTCATTTGTTCAGTTTTCAGTATTGTAGTTGGTCATTAGATGTCATTTCAGTTCAGTTATTTGTTCTTTATGTAATATATATTATCTCTCACTTACTCAGTACATTCAAAGTACTGACGCATATCTTCTATGTTGTATCATATCATGATATAGGCGCAGGTTCTCATCCTCAACACCGTTAGTAGATTCCTTCTGGAGAAATCAGCAGTAGCGGTGGTGAGTCCTCATCTTTTAAGGAAGATATTTTATTCTTTAGTTATTTTCTTTCAGATATACTTTAGAGTTAGCTAGGGGCTTGTCCCAACAACTAATCATTAGTAGATGGCTTTCAAACATAGATTCAGACATTCAGTTTTGCTTTTAGATGTATGAACTTTTATCACATTAGCTTCTTAAATGGTGTTATTGTTTAAGCTTCCGCTATGATTACTCAAATTACTAGTGGCATGATGGACCAGGGGTTGGCTTGGATTTACTTGTGACTCCAAGTACCGTGTCTCGTCTAGGGTATAAACTAGGGTCATGAAACTAGACTTAAAGTAGAAACCAGTAGGAAAACTAATTTTTCACCACAGAACAAGGCACCTAACGACTCGTTAAGTAAGGGCAGGAGTCGTCAAGTGATTGGTGAAGAAGATTGGAGTTTTCAAAACTCCTAGTCCTAAAGACTCACACAACGAACCGTTAGGTCCAGTAATGATCTGTTTGGTCAATTTGTTGTGCAAAGATTAGAGAATCATAAAATTTCTCTTGTGGTGATAGATGGCCACCACGACCGTCAAGTGGCTTAACTAGTCATGCAGTGACTCATCATCACTGGGCGGAAAATTTTACAAACGGGATTCTAGGGTTATTTCTATAATTTCCGATATTTTTAGCACCTAAACAAGTATTTTAGGATTCCTAAGTGTATAGTTAAAGGTTTTATTAGTCTAAACTCTTATTTCCTCTCATAACAATGTAATATCAAGAATCATTAATTCTCAAGTCATCAAGCAAGCCAGGTATTGATCATCTTCTACCTAAGGTTCTTCAAGCTTGAGTCAAGAGTTCATCTCTCCGGAAATGTAAGGCTAACCTAAGTGAGAAATTATGTTCTTACTCATGGCCTAAATCTATGTAAGAGTTTATTTAGATTAAAGCTAGGGTTTTTGGCCAAATCTTGAATTAGTTTTCTTTTCTATATGTTGAATCGCCCATTGTTGAATTCTTCATATTGAGTTGTATCTGTTGTATCACATGATCATATATTATAATCCTATTATCTTTATTGTTGATTTGTACTCTTTTGTTGATTCTTGATTGATTGATGATTGTTCATGTCTCTTATCCCATGAACCCAATTGCATAAGATTCATTATTTTGAAAGCATTGTAATATCAGATAATTGTATTATTTTCATAAAGTTGAGCAGATTTTTAAGAGAGTTTTCGTAAAGAGATTTTGAGAAAGAAAGTACACTTTATAGCATCATTTTAAAAAATTAAAGTAAATTCCTATTTTTGAAAATCAAAGGTTTTGAGTATAGAAGCTCAAATGTTTCACGAGAGATTTGGAGCATAGAAGCTCTCAAGTTTTCAAAGTGTAACTTTGAGCCAAGGCTCCTCACTAGAGTACACAGAGAAATTTTGAGCCAAGGATGAACAGAGTCTTTAAACATCTATTATAATTATAGTTAAGTTCTTTATAAATGATGTTTTCAGCTTCCTCAGATAGGCATATTCATATGAGCATAGTTTTTGGGAGGATATTAGCACCGAGATGGATGAAGAGTTCAGATAACTCATAAGCCTCAAAACTATGTAGCTAGAATAGGATAGGATCGTGTAGTTCCTTTGGTTGAATCCTCAAACAGGCCCTGATAAGGACTTTAGATTGGATACTCAGTTTCGTCCTCTACCCTAGCAATGCTTTGGATGGCTCCCTAAACATGGGCAAGAAGTTGGTCATTATGC
>JACEIK010001853.1:0-34959 GCA_018107945.1 Datura stramonium | reverse complement strand
ATATATGTATATATATATGTATTTATATGCATTACATATGAGTGATAAACATTCATAACTGAAATCATGAGGAACAATGGGAGACTCGTCATATAACCAACATACTATGATAGAGTTTATATGGTCCCGACTATCACACTCAAGTGGGTAGAGCCGTCCAAAGACTTCCTAGGGCTAAGGACGATACCATGATATTGATATCAAGCTCGAGGCCCAATTGGGGCAGGGAATAGCTCACAAGGGAGGTCTCAAAGTATATATAAAATATGTATAACTCTACGTTGGCGCGTAGTTCTAAGGTATAGAGTGATCGACCCTTATCCTACTCGATGCTAGACACTACTCCCAAAAACATGCATATGCTCTCCATCGTTTTTCAACGAAGCTTACCATCATCTATTGACGAAGCTCAATAATCAAACACATATCAAATCTAAAACCATATATGAGGAGCTCTTTCTCAAACCATACCACAAGCTGAATATAGATAGGAGTTTTGGCTCCAAAACCATGTGGTAAGCTTAATTCATAAATTCATACATCATACTTGAACATATGGGCATTTTCCGATACTTTAACATGCTTGAAAATACATAATTCACTTGAAAACATGATCATAAACATGGGTAACTTGAAAACATGCTTTCTGATGACTCTTTTCCGCAAGTGTACGGGTCGTGCAAGTAATATAGTGGCCCTTTTTAAGAACCGGAATGTCGAACCCACAGGGACTGGACCCATTCCTCTAACTATCCATTTCTACTGTGATCTTAAATACCTAAAGTGTGGTTATAGACATTTTCGATTAAGATTAATTAAGTATTAGGTCAACGAAATATTAGAAATTACTCTAGGAGCAACATAGAGTTAAAATCAGATAATATGCGATACTACGATTTGCAATGGGTTAAGCATGGAACTATCAATTGTTATTTCACATAACTGGAATTGCATGTTCATGGTCTTTCGAGCCTCTAAACACGGCAATCTAGCCTCAACATCATTGTGCCGAGGATGCTAATTTCTAGTCGCGGGCAATCAATTATGTTGTGGTTTACGGGGGAAACGATTAGGGACTTTCGTGCGTCTAACCATTTAACTCAACTTAGCCTCCCACAACTACTTCTTCGAGTGGTGATGTGACATCTCAAGTTAGTCCTTTCCTGTAACTTAGTGTGTCAACCAAGCAAGGTGTAAGGTATATTTCTATCCACGAACACAAAAATCTATCCCTAGATACAAACATGCTCCTCACATTCTCATACAGCCTAGGTAATGCTTTCTCAAGCTATTACCCAGAAGCTAACAAATAATAGCTCACGGTGATCAATCCATAAAAACAACCAACAATCCCGAGAATGCAAGGCAGAAAACAACAATCAATAACTTAATTCCAAAACAATATCCTTAGAATCACAATCATGATTCATGGCTTCAACCTAGAGGAAGGGTTCTAGCCATTCATGTTCGTAAAACTACTCTACACTACTAGTAAACTACTCCTAAACTACATACTTACACGAGTTTGGTAGATGAGAAAGGGAATTTGAAGCTGGAAACCCTAGATGAGTTCTCCCACTTCTCCCTTCACTCCTAGGTAGTTTTCCAGAATAAAATTGTGACAAAATGGAATTAGGAGCTAAGGGTCCTATTTATAGTAAATGGAGAACGTGCTTAATTTAGCCTGTCGTGGAACGGCTCCGTGTCACAGTGTCAATGGCGGAGCACTGCCTCCCATGACACGAGCCGCGGAAGCTCTCGGAAATCACTAGAAAATAGCTCGTGACACCCTGCGGCGTGTGACATGTCACGCTGCTTGGGCAGCGCGTTGGCACCTCCATGTCGCGCAGCCAGCCTGCCGTGGCACGTTGCCAACGTGCAGGTGAGCTGTTGTGCGCAGCCTGCCTGCCGTGGCACGTTGCCGGCGCGGGTGGGCACATTTTATTACCTCCTCTTTGCCGACGTTCGCGTTTAATTCCGATTCCAAGCCTCTACTTCACCAACTCATGGATTAGTTCCTCAAAGTCATCAAACCCTGCAAACAAGAGGCTAATCATGTTGGTTAGCACATATCTTCACAATTATATAAAATCACATGAAAATGTATAAAATAACTTAGATAAACAAGACTAATTTGAGTTGTAAGCGTAGCTCGGGCATACTATTTTGCCCGCGATCCCACTTTCATCATAAATATCTCATGATACTTGAACATTCATCATAAATCTGGCTTTCATGAACTTCTGATAATTGGGCGTTTTCATTTATAAAAAGCTAAACATGGTTGCAATTGAAAATAATGTAAACTTGCCCATGAATGTAATTCCAATACTTGAAACATCTTTAATCATACCCGCTAACGAAGCTAAATTAGGAATTTATTTTTAGTTAAACCCATAAAATCAACATGAATTTTCACTTGATTTAGAAAGGGGTTGGGAATGAGTGTTAATGGATTCACCCATTCGCAACTACATGCACCAGGAAAGATACGTTTTACCACTCATGATTGCAATGAAAGATTAAGGAAAACTTAAAGTAAAAGGAACTTGATCACCTCTGTAGCTCTCTAACTTTGCATGCATGAGTAAGAATAGCCTAAAATGAGCTTACCCCTCTTAGAATTCATCATTCATAGCTTAAAACAATGCCAAGTTTTAGGCCTTGGATCATAGGAGTATGAAAAAGCCCTTACTAAATTCACTTGAGAAAATTATTATTTGCAATTCGCGAGGACTGGACGAATCGAATTCCCAGACACAACTCAGTGCCATCAGTCGTCGAGTGCACAGCCAATAATTCACCTGGGGCTCGTCACGGGGAACCTCACGAGTCGTTACTAGTGACCACGACTCATGATCATCATAAATACCTTCACTACCTAAATTTTGAATCATATCAACCGGTGACCACGACTCATCCCACTAATCGTTGTGTTTGACCACAACTGCGTGGTATTGTCAGTAGGAGTACACTACCAGTTTTCATCACTTTCCCTTAACCCTTGCCCCAGTGACTCAATGAGTCATGGTGGTGACCAGGTGTGGTGGTCAGTCGAAAATCCAAAAATTTTAACTCACACAGACCTCACCCACACAGAATCTCCTCACAACATGGTCTACCCATGGGGTTACAAAATATTTCGTTCTGTGACCTGGTACTGGTGCTTTCCAATTTTCACCATTTCATCTGGAGTCACGATCTTTGGGCTTTTTGAGGTATAACACTATGAGTGGTGGATTATCTTCCTAGGGTGTTGTGAGAGATTCTCCACTTGACTCGATCTTGGCTTCTTCGGTTTCATTAGTAGGATCCGCCATTTGTTGTCTCTTCAATACTGGATCCTATGTTTATCTCAATTTATTCAAGCCATGAAGTTGGAACAACTTGATATGAGATCATCAAGTTTTTTGGATCTTTGTCTCCTGAACTTTCTCCAACCTCTTTCCTTTGTTTGCCTGTTTTTTGTTGCAAGAGCACCTTTCTCCAAACCCATTTGGCAATATCAAACTCGGTTTCCTCTTTGCATTTTTAAGTGTAGAATATGGGTTCATATGGAATGAAATAAGAAGTAGTACCAAGATGGACCAATTTAGGTGGTGAATATGTATGTGACATAGGGAAAAGAAGGAGGACTTTGGAAGTGGCTTTGGGTTCTTTGTGAAACCAAAGGTCATGTCTTGTTGTTTTATCTGTTCTTTGATATCAGCCATCTCTTTTTATTACTAATGTAAAGAAGTGGAAAAGTGAGGTGCTGACCGGCGAATCCTGCATATTCTGCAAACGCATTTCCATGGCTGGATAAGACCGGCATGCGATTGGTCATCTGTTCCACATTCTTCTCAATGTTCTCCATCTTGATCATCATCTTGTTCTATGTGTGAGCAACATTCTTGATGGAAGATACCGATGTTTAGTGAAGCACCTTGTTCTTATCTTACATTTTTTTTTTTCTAATTTGCTAGTTGATGGTAGCCTCAATATCTCTTGTTGGAGGCTTTTCCTGTGGGCAACACAACATTTTCTTTGTAGTATTTTGGTTCATAGTTCCACCATCTCTTTCAAAGGGTTGTCGTAAGGGGAGTCGGAGTATGGCTGGAGTTGGATGGACATCTTAGTTTAGAGAGTTGTACGATTTTTTGGTTGGAGTAGATAGAGTAGGCCAATCTTGGGGTTTGTAGGAGAAAAGAAATTCATATTTTACTAAGTGGCTCAGGAACCAATAGATGGATCTCCATCTTCATATCACTTACAAATTCCTTTTAAAGTATCTCCCTTCTTTTTTTGGGTTTGGCTCTCTTCTTCTTTGATATCCGTCAGGTTTTTGCAAATGCACCCAGTAGTAGAAAGCTACAATTTCTGCATTCCCACCTGCCAAACTAAATTAATTCATTCCCAAACTTATATCTGACACTAATTTACGCAAAACAATTCCAAATCATTAAGAACATCAATAACATAGTAATTGCTCCAATTAAAAACATCAAAAACTAACCTTGCCTAAATATCCACCAAAATTATAAACAAAGTTTAAAAATATCAAAATATTATACAAAGTTTGTTTAGGTACGTAATCATAAACTAAGGCATATCTTCGACATTTTCATCATCCGCCGAAAACTCTTCGTCATCCAAGGGAGAAGAACAAGCACGTCATCTCCGCACTCCACTAGCCGGAGCTATTCACTTGTGCCTTAAGATCCTCAGCGGTGACACATTATCCACTCTCTGTCATCTTTCCTTGACATCTGCCAAGGCATGTGTAAGTTGTTCAATCTTTTGTGACATAGTAGTGATTTGAACAGCATCCAACCGCCTCGGCTTGGCTAGAAGAGCCAATACCTTCGATCTGGACTGAATTAGTCCCGAGTAGGGTTTCTAGATCCTAGGCCATAGGCGCTCCCATTTGCCTCCCCTGCCCTTTTCAGTCCAAATTTGGGTAGCGACATCTGGTGGAGGTTGGGTCGGCCTACCTAGGGCTTTTTGAGTTTGGCTGTACTCAGACAAGAGTCGCTAATATTCCATCTACATAATTAAAAAAGAAGTTAGTATAATATGGTTGTTCAAATTAAACTTAACATATTACTATTTATACATAATATGTATGAACTTACATAGGCTTGTTCTGCTCTTTATTTCGACCCATGTGTCTGCATCAAACTCATTCTTCTTCTTCTTTAGGTGGATATCTTGAAATAGCTCCTCAAGTCACGGTCACGACCTAATCTTTTGTCTTGAAAAAAATATGTAATCAAAGTTAAACAATATATAAAATTTAATCAAATTTATATAAGTATTGAATATAATAATTACTTACCAATTCTCTATTCCTCGTCCCTCGACTCTTTGGACCCCCAGTGTGCAATGAGCCACCTTTCCATTCACTTCGGCCTTCTTCTGTTCACACTTTGCCTTAAGTCCAGGGAATGCTCCAATATATCTTAAGCTCCTCGAAAAGATGAGGTAGCATCCATTTAGGCCTCTTGTTCTTTAGTCTTGCATCCCTAAACCAATCTAACATCCTTGAACTGCCCTTCCTCTCAAAGTTCGTGGCTATCTTCTTATCATACAGAGGAAGCCAAGTACACATTTCTATAATCAATGATCAATAGTGTTAGATGATATATAATAATCATGGGTCAAAGAAGAATTTTATGAAATAATAATTCATTTATATATCTTAAACTCATTAAACATTGACTATCGAACCCGATGTGGTATTTCAGGCCAACTCGGATAAGGTCCCGATCAGTAATATCGAATGCTCTCTCTTAGATCATTTCGGCCTCTTTTCGGATGAAACCTGTAAAAAAGACAATAAACATGTCAAGTCATAAATATAACATCAAGATTAAATATTATAAATCTAAATCAAAAATAAAGTCAAACTTACCCAGATCCATGAACACGATCACCGATCTCTTGAGACTATGTTGTATCTCTGGTTTGGCTCTACAGGTGCTGGTGCTAGTGTCGGTGCCAGTGTCTGTGGTGGTGCCAGTGCTCTATATGACTAGGTCAAGGGTGGATTAATAAAAGCACTATGTGAGTCTGACTCAGAGATGCTATCTCTGAGTCGCAAACCGAAAAAATGAGGAGATGAATTAAATAGGAAGGATATCGGACGATGAATAAGTCGAGTTTCTCCGTGGTGGATGAATTCAGTGTAGGCATGAAAGTGTGAGAAGTAGTAAGAAATGGAGGCACAGTTGAATATGTTGGATGCCTAGTGCCATAGGGGACATAGGACAGAGGTGGAGAAGAATGTATGTGGAATAGATGAAAGGCCACCCGAAGCATCACTAGAATCTAGTGGTCTCCTATGTGTTTTCCTACTAATCTTACTCGATTTACTACCCTTACTAGTTTTACCTCGATTAGCATCACCTGACGACATCTTTATACAAGTTTACATTATAATATATAATTAACAAAATAATATAAGTATTAGATATAATGATACTTAAAAGAATTAATTAAGTTACTTGCTAATCATCATTCTCATTCTTCCTCCCTAGCTTGTTTCATTTTCATCATTCTCCCATTCTTCCTCCTCACTTGTTTCATAATCATTATTTGATTCTTCTCCCTCACTTGGTTCATTTTCATTATCTAATTCGTCCTCAACATTTGCAATTTCAATTATTACATCATCATCATAAACTTCTTCTAATATGTGTTTAAGTGTTATAAACTTCATTCTAACTCAGCAGCTACAGTTTGATGAACAACTGCCAAATCATTTCGGTACGCAACATCTAACACATTATCAATCTCTATCCGACCTACGGGCTTAGTCTTTATAACCACCCACCAATCAGCCTTGTCTCTACACAGAGGATATGGAGCATAATACACCTGCTTAGCATTTTGTGCAATGATGAAAGGATCATAATGGTCATACTATCTGGTGTGCTTAACTTTTGTTATATTATGTTGTTGATTAACCCTAGTACCTCTACGATGGATCAAACCACTTACAAAAATATTGTACTATCTTTTTCCTCGGCCATCCAGCATACCTAACTTCCATTATCTCTTGTATCACACCATAATAATCAACAGTTTGGCCATTACCGTCTACATCGCCTTTAACACACACTCCGCTATTATTGGTTTTATTATACTTAGAAGTTTCCTCTGTTTGAAACTTGAAACCATTGACATAATATTTATGTATGGACTGAATTTGACTATCGGGCCCATGTGCAACGCTGCTCACAATTTTCAAATATTCAATATTGCTATTTTCATCGCAGGAACCTACATAGTGTTTTAAAAAAATTGTTTAATAAATGATTATGTTGCACTTATATCGTTAACATGATATTGAACACTTACATAGTCTTTCAGCCAATTAGAAAATCACCGTATATATGGCATCATTACCCCACTATCTACAAAGTAACTGTTCAATTACATTAGCTTTTAAATTAGTTTAAACATTGATATTTAAATAACATCATTTAGAACTTACAAAGATATGGTTGTATCTCGGGGTAATTAAGCAAAACGTGTGCCACGGTAGATTTCATTTCCATACTATCAAGCCTCATCTGGTTCATTTTTTAGAACCTCGACCTGGTTGATTAAAAATTAAAATCGGCAGGTGGCTGGGATCAATATAACTGTCGTCATGCAGGTACACTTATTTCGTAAAGTTAGTACTTCTTTTGCTCAAATAGTAAGAACAAAAATGGCGTTCCCTTGCAAAGATAAGCTTCACAGATAGATCCTTCAATTTTAGACCTCTGCTTAACAGTTCTTTTGCACTTGCCAACAGTTCTGTATAAAATTTTGATGTTAGTAATTTGGTTAAACCAACTTAAAAAATGAATTCATTGTGTACAAATTCATAGTTTTAGTACCTTTCAATGAAATACATCCATCTATATTAAACTAGGTCTATAACATGCGCCTCATGTATGAGGTGAATCAGTAAATGTTCCATCACATCAAATAATCCGCATAGGAAGATCTTTTCCAACTTAGTAGTAACCACAGGAATATTATCATCCATCCTTTCTAAGTTATCCTCCCACAGAGTGTTACTATACAAATCTTTGAAGAACAAACTTACCTTTGTGATTGGCTTCCATATCCTATCATTGAGCCTGTTAAATGCAATAGGAATCAAAGTTTCCATGAAAACATGACAATCAGAGCTTTTCATACCACTGGCTTTCCTTCGTTCATATGTGCATTCTTCCCCAAATTTGAAGCATAGCCCTCAAGCATCCTCAAATTCTTAACCCGCTCATAAATCTCACGTTTTTCATTAAATGTGAACGAAAAGCTCACCTTATACTTTAATAATTTATTATTGTGTGTTTCTTGCAGCTCTAGTTCCTTTCTTCTGCAGTATTCTTTTAAGTCCATTCTAGCATTTGGATTATCTTTTGTCTTATCCTTAACATTCATCATGAATTGTTGAACAAATTATCAAAATAATTTTTTTTCAATGTGCATCACATCAATATTGTGTTGTAAAAGGTTGTCCTTCCAATATGGCAACTCCCAAAATATGCTCTGTTTTTTCCAATTCGCCCAACACCATATCCAGGAAGTCTAGAAGGTGTAACTTCTATAACCTTTGGCAAGTGACAAACTCTCTCCCAAATTTCACTAGCGGCAATAATGGAGGTGACGAGAGAGAATTTTCGACCTTATTCTTTCGGAAAGCATGTTTCATTCTTCTAAACTCGTGATCCAGCAAAAACCGATGGTGACCATCAAACCATGAATTTTACGATCATATTTTAATGTGAAGGCTTTACTATTTTCCATGCAATATGGAAAAGCTAATTTTCCATCTATCATCAACGAGAAAGCATCCCATACGCCGGAAAATTATTTATAGTCAATATTAAACAAGCATGCAAAAGAAAATTCTGCTTAGTTGATATGTCATAAGTCACTACACCTTCAGACTACAATTGTTTTAACTGGAGTACTATCAAAGGTTGTACATAAACATCAATCAAACTTTTTGGATTACGGGGATCCTGGATAATACAACTTAGAAATATATAGGGACTTTTCTTACACATTTCGGGTGGAAGATTATATGGAGTAAGGAATATACACCGACAAAAGTAGCGTGCGGAGAAAGCGAGAGAATAGTGCAAAACTATACGCACACAAGCCTAATCTAACATTTCTTGGTTCACTAGAAAAATCAGGATAAGTTCTACCAAAATGTTTCCAAGCTTCTCCATCTGATGATTGAGACATAACCCCAGGAGCCCTTCTATTCTCACGGTGTCATCTCATATGAGGGCTTGAGAACTCATCTACGTGTACAACCTATTTAACCGAGGTATAAGAGGTAAATAATGAATCGCCTTATTTGGAACCATCTTTCCACTAGGAGTCGCTTAAAAACGAGCATGTCCACACAAAACTTACAATTTTCTAGATCCCCATCATTTTTGAACAACATGCAATCATTTCACAACAATGAATTCTACCATATGAAAATCCTAACTGAAACCAATTTCTTTGCCTAATAGAAATTCTTAGGTATGTAACTTCGAGTTAACAAGTTCCCACAAAGACCAACCATAGAGTCCATAGATCTTGAGGAACACTTCAATCTGATTTGATAGCAATTAGTCTTAACTTCAATGGACAACTCAAAATGCAGACTCCCTACACAAAGTAGACGACTAGACTCTTCCTAGTTATTCGTAGAGAAATGCATTGCTTCTTCATTGGGAGTTTCTTGAAATATTATTAAGGTTCCATCCCATATTGTATCCTGAACGCATCATTGACCATTTCATGCACTCTCTCATGTTGAACACTACTTTGATCATGTGTGCAGACCTACTACTTTCCTTTGAGTGAAATTATAAATATATCATTCTCTCCATTTGTCTCACCATGATCGAGTCCACATAAAATGTCTGAAGCCTTAAACCCATAACGATAAATATGAATTACAACTTTATCAGGTCTAAAAAACTTCATGCAATTGCATCGTTTACAAGGACATCTAATCAACCTATCAGTTTGAAAAAGGTATATCGACATTACATGGTTGATAAATCCTCTAACACCTTCAAAAATTCATCTTTCATGCCCATCATACATCATGAGATGAGATTCATCTAAAAAATAAAGATATTTTAGATTACACATAAATTTAAATTAATTTTATATTTTTAAAATATTGATTATTAAATTTTATTATTTAATGGTCACTAATTATCCAACAAATATCTTCCAAAAGTAAGTTAAATTTGATGAAATTATTGAATTAATATTTAATAATTAATTACTAAAATAATATGTGGTTAAATTTGAGTATTTATTGATGAATTTTGTAATTATTGAATTATGAATATGAAATTTTAATAATTATTAAAAAAACAAAAAAAATATATTATTTTTGATATATAATTGTTATTCTTAAACTTTATCATTATATTTTTTAATTATTAAATATTAATAGCTATTGTTACTACTTATTTTTGATAAATTTCTAACTTAATTTGTAACAAAGTTTCAAAAATAATTAAATGTAACAAAGTAATAAAATTTCAACTAAACCTAGCAATCCTAACAATAACATTGTAATGGGATTTAACAAATTAACAATGAAATCTAACAATCTAACAAAGTTTCGACTAAACCTAATTAACAATCCTAAAAGTAATTTAACAATAAAAATCTAACAATCTAATAATGTAACAATAAAATCTAACAATCTAAGAAAGTTTCACAAATCTAATTAACAGTCCTAAAAACAACATTTACAATAAAATTAAAAAATTCTAAAAATTTAAATAATATTAACAATATAATAATTTAACAAATAACAACAACAATAAAACTAATAATTTAGCAATGAAGTCTAACAATTCTAAAAACAACATTAACAATATAGTAATTTAACAATGACAATAACAATGAAATCTAACAATTTAATATAAAATCTAATAAAAAAATTTAATTCAAAAACTGAAAACTCTAACCTTCAAATATCGCGGTGGGTCGGGTCGGGCGGTAGGGTGGAGGTTGGTTGGCGACGGCGGAGCTGTAGTGAGAGGGTAAATGGTGGCTGTGGATGGTGGTGGGCTGGAAGGAAAATCGTCACAAAGATTAGAGATGAAATGAGAAAGAGATTAATGGGGAAGAGGGCTCTGGGTTGATTAAAAAGAATAAGGCGATGGACGGGGGTCGGTTAGTTCGTAGATTTGGTCAAGATCGATCAATTCATTTAATTGAATAACTGACGGACTAATCGACCTCATCCAGATTAGTTATTTGAATTAAATTTAAAAATTAAATTAAAATTTAATTCAATATATTTTTATTCAGGTTTTTATCAGTTCAGTTTTAGAAAAAGTTAAGTATTATATATTTTTAATTTTTAAGTATATATCGACCGTATCTGTCGGTTATTTATTTTGCGAAAAAATCTGCGAAAAATAACGAGGGATTAACCATGAACACGGTCGTGTAATGCCTAGAAAATCCTAATATCGGGCAGAGGAGTAAAAATGGAGAAAATAAGATTACCATGCCCGGGTCACAGAACAAGTCATCCTATGATCCGTGGGGCAGGCCACGAGTCGTGGAGTGACTCGTGGGGAAGAGTCTGGACTTGGTTGAAAAATTGGGAAATTGAGTAACCATGGGTGTGACCACGAGTCGTTATGTGAGTCATGGTCGGATTCTAAAAGTTGGAATTCCGGGTAGCGCACTTAATGGGTCCTCATCTCTCGACTCGTTTAGGACACCACGAGTTGTGGTGTCGCCCGTAGTAACCCGGGTGTTTTTTGAAGGTGTGGACTACGAGAGAGGTGACCACAGTCGTGGTCACACGATGGAAAGGCTCGTCATGTAGCCGTGGTGACCTGAAGAGGAATTTTGGTTCAGTGGCAACGGAGACGTCACGAGTCGTTAGGTCTATTGACGACTCGTGAACTCAGTCATTGGCAGGTTGAGGAATCTATAGAAAATTTCCAGTGCACATCACAATTTGGCACGAAAGAGTAGATCCTTGAACTCATGAATCATGGAGTGCCTCGGGGAATTTGAGGGTCTTTTTCACGAATTTCCTAGGAGTGTTTTCGTAATTTCTAAACTCCCATTTTGTATTTTAATCAAGGGGTCTTAGAGGGGGTAATCAATGATTTGTTTCATTTCTCACATCCTCAAAAGTTGCGAAACATAAATTCTCTCGAGAAAGACTCTGGCGAGAAGCTAGAGTGATCGAATTCTCCTCAGATTTTTAAGGGATTCTCTCGGGATTTCCATCGCAGATATATGGGAATTCAACAAGGGAATAGTTATTCCATTGTGTCCCCAAAAATCTTCTCTGTCCTCTCTATCAGTTCTAGCCCTGAACTTTCGAATGTGAATAAATGATATGTCAGACTTTGTTTATAGCATATGGAATATGGTCTATGTTGATTGTTGTCATATTTTCACTACCTAGTTATCATGTTAATACTCATTCTTGTAAGAATGGTTTTATCCCTAGCTATGAATTCAGTAAAAAATGAATTTAGTAAACTAGAATTTTTTTGTTGGACTGGTTATTCCTTATGGATCGATTTTATCAGTTGGGTTTCCCCAATTGCTAGAAAATATTGAGAATTAAATCAAATGTTTGTTAGTCCGAGTCTCGATCAATTATTAGCATATCAGATAAAACACGAAATGTTAGGCGTCGGTTTGACTATAGTTAATCCTTAAGGTGTCGTGATACCTCCAGTTATTAGTATTAGACTTAGTATCAATTTTGGTTCTTTAGGCGGTCATGAAACTTTCGAGATAAGAAGCTCGACTAGCCTTAGAACCCCAATTTCGGACTACTGTTTGTTCACCCAGACGGTTACGATGCTTAAGATAAGCAACTACGACCAGTCTTGGAATGCCAAGTACAGAGTCTAATCCGATGAAGACTCTTGAGGTACTTCCAGATAGGTATTCTGACTTATTCTTGGGCTCCAATTTCAAGCTATCGACAGTAGTCGACCTAGGACTATCCCGGTGAGTAGGACTTAGCAGGCGTACTTGGGATTCCAATGCACTTGATTCCCAGAACTATGTTGCCACCATAGGTTATATTTTATTGGCTCCAGACTTGTGATCACTCGGTTCATGCCTTATACCACAGAAGGTATAGCCCAGGTCCCTCTTTGTTGGGGTGTATATATCGGACTCCACGTCTAGCTTATGTTGTTATATGTCAGTTATAGCCTCTCCCATTAGTCAGCTTAGTTCAGTCTTAGATTAGTCAATTCAAATTAGTTCGGTACGGTATTTTAGTATCTCGGTTTGGGGATGTCTTTGACCATCAAAGCGAGTCATTTGACCATCACGGTTTATTTAGTTTTCGGTATTTCGGTTAGTCATTGCCTGTCTTTAAAGATCAGTTATTCTAGTCTTCGTGTATTGTTTCTCCTACTTACATAGTATATTCAAAGTATTAGCGCATACTTTTAATGTTATATCATTTTATCATACGATTGCGGGTTCTCAATCCCGGTGTCGTTAGCGAGATCTCGCGAGAACTTTTCCATTTGCATCATCGGTGAGTCCTTATCTTTCGAAGATAAGTATTATCTCTTTTCGGTTATATTTTCTCTAGTTAGATCGGAGAGTTAGTTGGGGCTTGTCTCGGCAACTCATCCAGATGTCAGATAAGCTTCAGACACGAGACGAGTTTCAAAGATTGTTAGCTTTATTTCAGTTGTATAAAATTTATGACTTAGTTCTTCTTCATAAATATTTTATTTTATTATTTTAAAGATTTCGCTATGTATTTACTTAGAATGCCAGTGTTATGACAGACCATGGGTTGAATTGGGATTACTTATGACTCAATCTGGTGTCTCGTCACAGGGTGTAGACTCGGGGCATGACAAACTTGGTATCAGAGCACTAGTTTTAGAGTATCCTAGGATGTTTGAAAGCCGTGTCGAGTAGAGTACTCTTCATGGGTATGAAGCACGCCACACTTATGACGGGGGAAATTTATGAGATGTTATTAGGAAAACTCCCTTTTGTTTCATACTCTCTATCGTGCATTGAAATTCAATTCCAGAATCTTTCTCTAACTCGTGCTCTTTGTTTCATTTAGTGAAATCATGCCTCCACAATGTGGTAACGGAAGAAGGGCAAGTGGCACTCACCAACCTACCCCACCGGCTCCGGCCCTCGGGGCGGCTCGGTGTCCTCACATAGAGTTCGGGCGGCCACCCGAGTTTGCTCGCACGAGCGTGATTACTAATTAGGTGAACCAACTTGGTGGTTTCGGTCAACAATAATGGGTTCATGCGTAGCTGCCCGAGTTCGGGACTTCACTTGGATGAACCCTCAGATTTTCCCACCCAGGATCTAAGGTGGGAGAGGACCCACAAGAGTTCGTGGATGAGTTAGAAAAGATCACCGAGATTATAGGTGTCGGCTCCTCGAAGAGTGCCAACCTGGCTGACCCACCAACTGAAAAGAGTAGCTCAGATCTGGTATGAATAGTGGATAGTTGGGAGACTAGCGGGAGCAGGACTGGTGGGAGGGAGGAGTTCATTACGGCCTTCTGAATGGATTCTTCCCCCAGGAGCTCGGGGAGGCTAAAGTGGCTGAATTCGTGAATCTAAAACAAGAAATCAAAGGTGGAAGAGTATGCGTGGAGTTCACCAGGTTGTCTAAATATGCTCTAGAGATGGTAGCCGAGCCAATGGCTCGTATGCTGAAATTTGTCAATAGGGTGTAAAACTTGGTCCTCAAGGAGTGTAGGCCCGGAATGCTTATCACGGACATCGATCTCTCCAGCCTACATGAGTCTCTCCAGCCACATAGATCATGCCCAACATTTTGAGGCAGAAAAATTAAAGACTTGATGAGAGAACAAAGGGCAAGCCGGCCGGTGGATTATAGCCATAAAGATACGGCGGTAGTGCTTGACCCATAGTAGAAGAAGCAGAGGGCTCCATCACCCACTTCAGCCAGTGCACCTACCTTCCGATCCCCGAAGGATCGGAAGGGTGAAGCATCTGGCTCACAATCGAGTCGCAGCTCCGGCAACCTCTCTGACTACCCGGCCTTCCCTAAGTGTGGCAAGAACCATCAAGAGAGTGTCTTCGGGGCAGAAAGGTTTTTGGGTGTGGACAACTTGGTACTCAGCTCAAAGAATTCCCATTAGCAGGAAGGGGGAGATCACAACCCACCAGCCGGGAGCTCCAGCAAGCCGACCCGATTCAGTGAGCCAACACTTCGGAGTATGGATGATGGCTAGTGCCAAAATAATTTTTACGCTTTATCCTCTCGTAAGATCAAGAGAGCTCACCTAACGTAGTTACGGGTATGTTGCAAAACCTTATTCATCTAGACGTGTATGCCCTATTAGATACAGGAGCAACACTTTCATTCATGACTCCCTATGTAACGAGTCCGGTTCTATATCCAATCCAGGATTCTCTCAGAGACCATTCTCACTCTGCCCTAGTTGTGAGTTAGTTAGAGCCAACCGGATGTATAGAAACTGCCCAGTCTCAATCTTGAATAATATCATTCTAGCTGATGTGGTAGAGTTAGACATGGTTGACTTTGACCTCATTCTTGGCATAGATTGGTTACACTCTCACGGTTATGCCTCGGTGTGGCACCAAAACTAAATTCGTCGGGTTTCGAGTTCCCTAATAAGACAGCTTTAGAGTAGATAGGCAGTAGTTCAGCGCCTAAGGGTCGGTTTATTTCCTACCTTAAGGCTAGAAAGCTTATTGCCAAAGGGTGTATTATCATCTAGTTCGGGTCAAAGATTCTAGCTCACGGAACCCCAGTGTACAATTAGTTCTAGTTGTCAATGAGTTCCTCGATGTTTTCCTGAAGATCTTCCTAGAGTTCCTCCTGAGCGGGAAGTAGACTTCCGATATGGACCTTCTCCCAGATGCTCCAACCCATCTCCATCTCTCCTTACAAAATGGCTCGGCTAAGCAAGGAGTTGAAGGAGCGACTAAAAGACCTTATTTGGTAAAGTTTTTATCAGACCTAGCATCTCTGCCTAGGGTGCTCCAGTACTATTTATTAATGAAAGAAAGACGGTACCGTCAGAATGTGCATCAATTACTGTTAGTTGAACAAGGTTATAGTCAAGAATAGGTATCCCCTACCGGGATTGATGACTTGTTCAATCGGCTTGAGGAGCTAGTTGGTTCTCAAAGATAGATCATCGTCGGGGGGTATCATCAACTAAGAATCAGAGTGTGACACACCAAAAATAGCTTTTAGAGCTTCGATATGGTCACTATGAATTCGTGGTTATGTCCTTCGGACTGACTAATGCCCCGCGGCTTTCATGGACTTGATGAGCGAGTCTTCAAGAAGATATGTTCAACATTGTATTTGCTCGGCGACATTCTGAGTATACTCCAAAAATGAGGAAGAACATGCTAATCACTAACAATAATTAGCTGAGACTTAGAGACTGCCTTGTTCGCCAAGTTTAGCAAATGCAGTGCAGTTTGAAGTCGTGACTTTCCTTGACCACGTGGTCTCGAGTGAGGTATTTGGGTGGATCCTCAAAAGATAGAAGCGGCGAAAGATTGGCCCATACCTACCTCCCCAATCGAAATAAGTTTCTTGGGTCTAGCCGGTTATTACTGACGTTTTTTGGAAGGTTTTCCTCTATTGAATCCCCTCTACGACTAAGTTGACTCGGAAAAAGGTGAAATTTCAGAAAGTGGATGTGTGTGAGAAGAGTTTCCAGGAGTTGAAAACTCAACTCACTACCGCTCCAGTTTTGACCTTACTAGAAGGAACAAATGGGTTTATAGTGTATTGCGACGCTTCCAGGCTGGACTCAGTTACAGTTCTGATGCAGCAGGGTAAGGTGGTAGCCTACTCCTCAGAACTGATTAAGGTTCATGAAAAGAACTATCGACTCGTAGCACGTTAGCCGTGATGTGAGTGTTTGCGTTGAAAATATGGAGGCACTACCTATACAGGTCTCACATGGATGCTTTCGCCGATCACAAGAGCCTTCAGTATATGTTCATTCAGAAAGATCTGAATCTTCACCAGAGAAGATGGTTGGAGCTACTGAAGGACTATGACATGAGCGTCTTTGTATCACCGGGCAAAGCCAATGTGGTGGTTGATGCCTGCAGTGTCTATGGAAGCGTGGCTCATGTTGAAGGGAAAAAGGAAATGGCAATGGGTGTACAGTTGGTTGATACATAGGCTGGACTAGTTGTGCAGAGTGGATCAGATTCCTCATTTGTCGTTGAAGTTAAGTTAAGGTAGGATGAATATCCTATACTGCTTAAAGTTTGAAGGAGCTGAGTTCTTGAAAAATAAGTGGAGGCTTTCTCCCAAGGGGGAGATGGTGTACTCCAATTACGAGTGAGCTATGAGTATCAGATATGGATGATTTGAGACAGCAGATACTGGCTAAAGCACGTAGTTCAAGATATTCCTTCCACCCAGGTGCTACTATGATGTACCTTGCTTTACGGTATATTTACTAGTGGAGCAGCGGGAAGAGGCATCGCGAAATTTGTAGCTAAGTGCCCAAGCGCCGACAAATTAGATGGAACACCGAGAGACCAAAAGATATATTTCAGGGATATCGACATACCCATATGGAAGTGGGAAGAAGTAAATATGGATTTTATTACGGAGTGCTGCCTCGGACTCGTCGGCGGCATGATTCAATGTGGCGATAATGAGCCGGATGACTAAGTCGACACACTTCCTCCCAGTGGAAACTACGGACTCGGCGAGGATTATGCTAGGCTTTATATGCGGGAGTTGGTTAGACTTCATCGGTGCCCTTGTCTATCATTTTAGATAGAATTGTACCAGTTCACCTCTCATTAAATCTTTTCGAAAGGGACTGTACCCGAGTCAAGCTCGGCCATGACTTTTCACCTGAGACGGATGGACAAGGGCGGCGGATATCAGACCTTGGAAGATATGATAGACGTGCAGTCGATATCAAGGGTGTTGGGATGATTACTTGCCCTCATCCATTTCGCGTACAACAACGGCTACCACTCGGTATTTAGATGGCCCCGTTTGAGGAATTGTATGGTAGAAGGTGTAGATTCTCCTATTGGATGGTTTAAAGTTGGTGAAGATACTCTAATCAGGCCAGAATCAGTTCATGAGGCAATGCAGAAGGTGTAACTTATCAGAGAGGGATTGAAAATAGCGCAAAGCCGTCAGAAAGCTTATCTTTGATGTGAGGGAGAAGAGAATTACGAGTTTGCGGTGGATGAGATGGGTTTATCTAAAAATTTCATCCATGAAAGGGGTGATGAGATTTGGAAAGAAAAGAAAACTCAGTCCGACATATGTGGGACCCTACAAAATTCTGAAGCGAATTGGAAGTGTGGCATATGAGTTAGAACTACCCCAGAGTTAGCATCGGTGCACCTAGTCTTCCATGTGTCACTATTGAAGAAGTGCATCGGTGATCCGGCCTCAGTGGTTCAACGCCCCAGACGTGTGGGAATGAAACATAGTCTCTCTTAAGAAGAGGTCAGTTCAGATGTGACTGGCGGGTTCGTAAACTGAGGAAAAAAGTAGCTTCAGTCAAAGTCTTGTGGATGCATCGAGAATGTAGAAGGAGCTACATGGGAAAGCCAAGAGCGAGATATGATGGCTAGATACCTACACTTATTCCCTTCTAGCTCAGTTTCAGTTTAAGGTATCAATTTTCTCCCTAAAAACTATATTCCGTTACATGTTCAATCCATGTGTCCCAGTTTCTTTCATGTTAATGAATGTGTGTATGATTACGTCAATTCGGTTCGAGTCATGTAGTTGATTCGGAGGTAGTCATTCCGTTAGTTTTCAGCTTTCATGATCAGTATTTGAGTATAATGATTGCGATTCTCTACTTTTCTATGTGTTTTCCAACATTCGAGGACGAATATTCCCAGGGGGAGATATTGTAATTCCCCAAAAATCCTAAGATTAGACTCGGGAGTTAAAACAAAGAAAATAGGATTTTCCTGCACAGTCACAGCATGAGTCGTCCTGTGACCCGCGGGGTAGGCCACGTGTCGTGGAGTGACTTATGAGGAGAGTTCGGACTTGGTTGAAAAATTGGGAAATTGAGTGATCACGGGTGCGACCATGAATCGTGGTCAACACCCGCGAAAGTCGTTATGTGAGTGGAGTGGTCGAGATTCGACTAAAAAGTTGGGAAAATTTCTGTGAGTGCACTTAGCAGGTCCTCACCTCAACTCTCACAAGGACACCACGAGTTGTGGTGCCCATGGTGACCCCGGGTGGTTTTTCCTTGTATGGACTACGAGAGGTGACAACGAAATTCGTGGTCACCGGTAATGAATCATCAAGTAGCCCGTGGTGATCCCTGAAGAGGAATTTTGGTTCGTGGCAATGGGGAGGCGTCCTGAGTGGTGGGTCTCCTGATGACTCGTGAAGTCAGTCATTGGTAGGTTGGGAATCTGTAAGAAAATTTTCAGTGCACATCACGATTCGGCACCATGAGTCATCTCTGTCCTCATGACTCGTGGAGTGCCTGCGTGGGGGCCAGCAAGAATCTTTTTTCCTGTGAATTTCCTAGGGAGTTTTATGTAATTTTATAAACTCCTAGACTCTAAACTACGTAATTTTGGATTTTAATTAGGGGTTTTAGAGGGGGTAACCGATGATTTATTTCATTTCTCACATCCCTCAAAAGTTAGAACGCAGGAATTCTCTCAAAAAGACTGAGAGAAGAAGCTAGAAGCGTCCAGATTCTCCTCGGATTTTTAAGGGATTCTCTCAGGGATTTCATCACCAGGTATGTGGGAATTCAACAGAGAATAGTTCTTATCATGTGTCCCCAAAAATCTTCTCTATCCTCTGATGAGCCTGGTGTACAGGTTGTGCAAATGTCTGATGGCCCTTTTAAGAAGCTAGGAATATATCGAACCTACGGGGGCCGGACTACGAGGTAAAACCTCCTTGAGTGTTAATTTAATGTAACTCTAAAAAAATGAAGACAACAGTGCAAAGAAAAGTTTTATATTTTGTAGAACTATTTTATACTAAAAGTAAATAATTATACAAGTGATGCGAACTATGAATGTGAGCATCTTTGGGGCTAAAACGAACATGTAAAGAAATTAATTATCGATCTACGTGGTTTATCTTTTTCTCCGGTTGCTAGTCGGAACTTATGCCTATGGATTAAAACTCTCGTATTTAACAGAATCATGAACCTTCCACCTACATTTACGTGATAAGAAGAAATTCATGTTCTAGCCATACAAAACCGATTCCACACTTGACTATACGACTTTCAGGTATATTTCTATCCTGAAGGTAAATCAATTCTCAATTTTCCCAAACAAAGAAAAGATCATATCCTATTAATTCACAACTTTCCAGGTTCTTGCCCTCTCGGGTGGCTTAGGACTTTTTTGGATTTACATTAACAGTAACTGAATATTAATGCAGTAAGAACAAGAATTTAATAGAACAACCATAGAAGAAAAATGAAACAACCAGATAATCAACAATTACATTTCAATACAATAGTTCATAACCTCAGCAAGAAAGAAAATTAGCCACTCATTTGTGGATTGAACATCGTTAAATGAGTGTTAATCATGCAAACAATTGAAAGAAAGAAGAAAGGGATAGAAGAACCTAAGAATTTTCGTCCTCTCAACTGCCTGTAACCCACGTTCTTGCTCCACCGAGTCAGAATATGTGAAAATAAACCTAAGTGTGCTATTTATAATAGTAGGAATTTTTCCCGGACTAACAAGCAACGTGTCACGGAGTCTGGCAGACATTGCCTCGTGACACGGACCAAGCAGCCGGAGGCCTTTTGGAAAATGCCCAGCAATCGACCTTAGGCAGCACCCTGCCGCTTTGGCAACGTGTCACGCTGCCTGGGCAAGGCGCGATGGCATGTCCCCTGTCAGCGGAGGTGGGCTGCGCGACACGGCTTTGGCGCGGCCCGATGCGTACGTCTTGCTCACCTTCTTGGCAATGCACGGCATTGAAAGTGGCACGGCTGAAGTAGCGGCACGCACAACGTGGCACGCTGCCTGGCGCGGCCAGCCTTGCCATGGCCTCTCCTTGCCGACTTTTCGCCCCTTGCTTCCGATTCCAATCCATTCCTTCACCAACCACGATTTAGTTCCTAAAATCATTAAAACCTACAAAACAAGGACTAATCATGTTGGTTAGCACAAATATTCACATTTATATAAATTACATGAAAATGTATAAAATAACTTAGACAACACGACTAATTCAAGTTGTAAAGCGTATCACGGGCATTATATTTTTGCCATGATCTCAACTCCCACTTAAAGCCACAGTCGTCCTCCTAGAACAACCTTTTTACATCTCATGTAAGTAAGCTCACACATAACTAATCTAGCAAGATAATTCCAGTTACGGCTATGATGATTATTTAAGATACAGCTAAAAATAAACTATGCACGCTTTTTTATCAATGAAATGAAATACAACTATGTTAAGACTTCTTAACCTCAAGAATGAGCTCTCAATCGAAGCAAACTCATGCAAATCAGCGTTGAGAAGATCCACATGAACCATATCCCTCATTAAACATGTGCCCTCACGGAAAGAGAGTTACCCAACTTCACACGCAAAAACAACCTTTATATCACAACATGTGTGGGTACATAAATCTAATTTCACTCACTCTCACAAAGAATTCACATGCACCATGTAATGACCCATAAGCTTACCCTTAGTGTTTTACTCCACTAATTTGAGGATGTACGAATGTAAGATCAAGTATGACTTTTTAGGTTGTAATGTACTCAGGTGTAGGTAGGTACTATTGTGATCAGTAATAGTGGCTATCTTCCCTAAGCGCTTTCAATACATCACGCCCTCATTGTGAACTTTCCTTCCCTTACTTCACCTTTTTATCCTTGGTAGTTTCTTTTTCCTCTTTTGTTCCCCCATTTCTTTTAGGCACTTTTATCATTAGTAGAGGAGTTGTATAAATAATTTTTCATTCATTTGTTTTTTGACTCCTTACTAATAATCCAACCATTTACACAAGTGCACCTTTGACCTTTCTCAACTTTTACAACTTCCACTTTTCCTTTCCTTTTCATTCTTCTCACCCCTTTACTCTTTCAGATTTTTCTTCTTCAAGCGCTCAGGAGTTTTGGATCAAATTCAAGGTTAATGAAATAAAAAGGATTAAACATGTTGCAGCTATCAAAAAGAGAATGAGGCTAAAAGGCTCAATGGGGCTGACTAGGATTAATATTACAAGGTAGGTAAAGCAGGGATAAAGATTAGGTTCATTCAAAGAAATGCCTAAATCATCTCCTACAATTTACATCCTTCATTTCGTTTTATAAACACACCAGGCAAGTTCTAGACATTCACACTAGCACAGAATACTCAAAAACCTTACACTCATGGCACATGCTCAATTTTAAGACACATTCGAGGAGACTCTTACTCGGCTAATCACAAGAATTTAGACATTAAGCTTCAATCATATTGAGTCAATTTCAAGAGTCTAAGATTCTCAAACAAGGTTATACATTTGCATGCTTCCACACTGAACATACTTGCATCTCACAATCATGTATAGCACATAACAAGAATATCAAGCAATTAATTTGCTATGAGTTTCAAAACCCAAAACCTATGGACTAATTTTTCCTATAGGCGATGCGTCATCCATCCATAAATGGAAGCGTTCCTAACTACGATTTCGGTTCAATGGGACTCTTCTCAGTAAAAGAACCGAAACAAGCTCGAAACCCAATGATAAAAAGAATTAACGAAATTTTTTTTTCAAAATATCGATAATTTAGATAAAGGCTATTTACACACTAGTTACAACATTCAACGGCACAACCGATTTAACATGATATTTGCAATACAAACATACACACAAACAGCCCAGGGTCACAATATTTTCAAACACAACAACAGAACATGCATTAACATCCAAAGTCAGACAAAAACGGCACCACTAACTACTCCCCACCCCGCGCCAAATCGAACACTTGTCCCAGTGTTCATACAATCTAAAACACAAAAGTGGGTGGTGAAACTCCCTGATCAATCAAAGTTTTCCACTTCTTCATCAGGTGCTGCTGCCTCGTCTCCCATGTATGAATCTCCCCGTCGTCCTCCTCCGACTCAACGTCGGAATCCTCGCGACGTGTCTCCTCGTCCGTGGGGACATCATCATCCACGGAGCTCTACAAATCTTTGGGCCCACCGACATAGAGCCCTGGCGTTTTCGCTGAAAGGGTAATCTAGGTCGAGCTGCCACAGCTCATCCTCTGTTGCCGGTCTCCCGCCTATTTGTAAATTTAGACATGCGCATCGAACATGCGGGCCATATGCTAATCATCCAGAACGCATGTCGCTCGGCTAGTGTGGCTTGGCCCGTGGTGGTGTCCAGGTTTTGCCAAATGCTTTTTGACATCTATGGCACGCCTCTCCATCTGCGGGATATAGTCCGGGGCCTCTTCCTCCACATCCGGGCCCTCGGGGAACGTGGTCGGCAAACCGCCAAACCCGTACTGTGCCCTTGATGCACGGGCTCTGTTCATGGCGGATATGATCACCGCCCCTACATTTATCTCAGCCCTTTCATCAGGGGCATACACGGGTTTATACGCGATCCGGGTGACATCGTCTGTGCACCCGGAGTCGAGCGGGAGCAAACAATTTTCAGCGAGATCTGGCTTCCCACTCATTCATCGTGAGAGTAGGGCAGTAATCGATGGTAGCCCCTCTCCTTATGCCTGTTCCAGCGTGCCGTCGACCGGGCTCCACACAATGTGCGTCTGATATCCGCATAAGGTGGAGTGATATTAAATTTCTTGGAGTACGTGGGCATCGGTGTTACGCGCCCTAGTATGGCATTAGGTGGTGAGGCTCAAGTGTGACAATGCGGCCCTTATCTTGATGGTGTAACTACGGAGCGTCGGGTTCCAATTTGATAGAACTCCCAGATAAGTGCGGTGCACTCCTTGGGCTTTCGTCAAAAATGAAGTTCAGCCCGGCATTGTCAGTCTGTTGCTGGCCCTCGGGAATTCTGTGCAGAGTGGCTCCCTCGCAATGCGCTCCTCGGGAAGTATTTTGTCTCTTTATGATTTGGCGCCACCATTTCTTCCCTTCGTCAATGCCATAAGGTTCCGTATTGTGGCGTTGGCCGATGGAACCAGCATTCTTTCTTGAGGCTAGCACTCCCGATCTACTCCTCTTTCTCTCTGGCGCCCAGAGCGTAGATCGCCCTTTCCTTTGTGTCTTGCACCTTTGCCATTGTTCCTGGCCAAACAAAACAGACAGTCCCAATGTCTGATTAAATTTAAAAATTAGCTTCGACTAAGGTTGGGTTAGGCTAGGCCACCCACACTTAGTTTTCGGCCACGATTAGGTGTTACGGCAAGAACATACTTATTTTATTATTTACACAAAAACAAGAAACTAAAAACAACAAAAGCAAAATGCCTCGTGCATTTAGCGGATTGACAGTATAAATTTCTATGTACTACTCAGACTTCGTACAGCTAATCCCAACATTACCATCGATAACATTTCATCACATAGCACTTAGCAAGATTAGCAACCTACGTAATTCCCCAATTTCTATGTGATTCGATAATTTCATGCAATTTCAACCAATTTGTTCCCCGAAAATTCATCGCTTCTTTAGCATAATACGTTAAGCACAACACAAGTCACCTCACCCAACATGCTTCGCTTAACAATTTTCACATCTCAACCTCAATTTAACCTCTTCCTATTCACATTCCAACACTAATAACAATTTACTTAAAATTCAATCTAATATGTATTTAGCGCGTTCATATAATCACAACGATACAAAGAACAACAATCAACAATAACCAAGTAATTTAAGCTCAATTTATGTAGGGCAAAGGTTACTTCTCTATCATGCTCAAATTCGAAAATAAATCGATAAAAATTGATGAGTTAGAAAACATACCTTAGCCCGATGATATGAAGAAAAATTGAAAACTCGTGCCTAGGTCCATGCCACGTTGGGGAAGGGGGATTTTGGGTGTTTATCGCGGAGAGGGAGTGAAAAATGGGGAAAAATGAGGGGATTTCGGGGTTAAAAGGAGGGTTTTGCGCGGTTACCCGGTGACCCGGTGTGACCCGGCGCGAATAACACCTCAGCGTGTCACGGAGGGCAGCGGGCACCTCCGTGACACGAACTTCTACCGCGCCAGCATTCTGGAATTTCTTAAAAATTCCAGAATGGCTTCAACGTCACGGAGGGTACGGAGGCCTCTCAGTGACACGAACTATCATGTGACTCCCTTTGTTTTGCCACCTTTTAATTTTTTTCTCGCCTCGATTTTTCCTTTGCGATCACGTTTTTGCCCCTCCGTTAAACACGAATTTCATCTCACAATATGAAATTGGTTAGAATTCATAAGGATTTCCATGCACACAAATATATTATATATAAAATAAATAAAAAAACCTCAATTATCAATTCAATTTCAATTCAATTCAAATTTAATAATTTTAAAATTTTCCTCAAACCTCAACTTAACATTTTAACGAGGGCGAGGAATGCTCACAGGCCTTTAGGCCTAGCCAACAGCATGCTTTCATTCAAATTTGCAGTGAGTGTTCACCCACACTTTTCTCTTCCCGCGTGTTTAGCTTCCTCCTTCACGGGTATAGACTTCCCCTCCATACGTGGCAACTTTCCACCAAAAACAACAAAAAATGAAAAATAAAATAAAATCAATTCTAATGCAAGAAATTAAAATGGTACCCTTGGGTTGCCTCCAAACGCGCTTAATTTTACGTCGCGGCATGACGTATTACGTTTCATAGCTTTTTCTTCCCCTTGAGGATATGAATCTCACCTAATTTCTTCTCTAATTTACTTTTATGCTCAGGGTGGTGGTGAAAAAATGTAAGGACCAAGTAGATGTCGCCTTTGGCCATTTATTGGCCCTCACGTAAGTGAAGTCATTTTCTATTAGAATCAACAAATTTCAGAATATATGGGCCTTGGTCCTCCTCTCAACACATTTCTCTTTGGGCTTGGAAGACTCTATTTCTATGTCATCAACCAAACTCAAGGTAGAAAAATACTTGAGTGAGGTCAATGCACCTTGGTTACAGCGCAATGTAATTGACCTCCTTACTTGTATACCTCTTCTCCGCATCAACATCTATCTCTCCAATAGTGTCAAATGGGGTATACTTGATCAGGGGCATATTTATATGCCAAATTGATACTCAAATGCATATCTTTTGCCTTGTTTATCCAACAATGTGTGTAAATTCTCATGTAAATTGTAGGGAAGTGTGATTTTATACTAACCAACATGATTAGCGTTGTTTTGAAGGAAAAACATACTTTTGTAAGGTTAAGATACATGTTGGGAGAAATCGGAGATGGACTGGAACAAGCAAGGGAGGCAGGTGGAGAAGCAAGGAATTCAAGGGCTCGTGATGGGCCCAGTGACCTGTACCATCGCGGATGCATTACGCTCGAGAGATAAATTCAAGAAATTCCAGAGAAGTGCCGCGATCAAGCCGTGTACGCGTTGGAATTAATTTCCTCGATCTTGACATTCCAGTGAGGTCAGCGTTTGCAACGTGGCACGCTGGGCATGCTCAGCGTTGCATGCCGTGCCACGTTGGGAGCTTAATTACAGGCGGCCTACTTCGAAAGCCTCAGCGTTTGCACCGTGTCACGGAGGCGGTGCTCCGCGTGCACTCCCGTGACACGTTGCTTGTTATTCTGGGAAAAATTATCCCTAGTATAAATAGAACACTTAGGTTCATTTTCAATTATTCTGACTTGGTGGAGCAAGAGCGTGGGTTACGGGCGGTTGTGAGGACGAAAATTCTTAGGGTTTCTCTATCCCTTTCTTCTTTCTTTCAATTGTTTGCATGATTTCCATTCATTTAACGATGTTCAATCCACAAATGAGTGGCCAATTCCCTTTCTTGCTGAGGTTATGAACTATTGTATTGAAATGTAATTGTTGATTATACGGATTTGTTTCATTTTTCTTCTATGGTTGTTCTATTTAATTCTTGTTCTTACTACGTTAATGTCGGCCAATGTTAATGTAAATCCAAAAAAAGTCCGGTTTCACGAGAGGGTGAGAAAGCTGGAAAGTTGTGGGTAATAGGATATGATCTTTTCTTGGTTTGGGAAAATTGAGAATTGATTTACCTTCGAAGGTTAAGTATACACGAAAGTCGTATTAGTCAAGTGTGGAATGGGTTTGTATGGCTAGAACATGAGATTTCTTCTTATCACGAAATGTGGGTGGAAGGTTCATGATTCTTAAGTTGGGTTAAATACTTAATCCATAGGCATAAGTTCCGACTAGCAACCGGAGAAAGATAAACCCATTAGATCGATAACTAATTTCTTTACATGTTCGTTTTAGCCTCGGCATGCTCACATTCATAGTTCAGACTCAATTGTATAAATATTTTACTTTAGTATAAAACTAGTTTTCAAATATAAAGCTTTTCTTTACACTATTGTCTTCATTATTAGAGTTATAGTAAATTAACACTCGAAAAGGTTTTACTACGTAGTCCTCTCTGTGGGTTCGACATTAGGTTCTTAAAGGGCCACTATATTACTTAGTGCTTGCGTACACTTGCGGGCTCATCAAGTTTTGGCGCCGTTCTTTGAGGACCAGGCAATTGGTGAAATTTTAATTTTTCTTAAAAGTGTTAGTTTGCTATTTCGGTAGTTTATTGTTGACAACTTGGTCTTGGCACGTATTTTGCAGATAAGATTACGTTTGAACAGGCAAGAGACAAGGTTTGGTGGATCCATCATAGGCGGAAAGACAATTCCGCCATGCAACGGAGAGGCTCTAGAGAGAAAGTGCAGTTGCTCAGACAAACCCATTATGAGGCAACCACAGAATCCACCACTTGTGCGGGGCAATGTGAGTGCCCGAGGAAATGAAGTAGTCGAGCCGGTTCGCGATGTGGCAATCCCACATGCTAGTAATGTCATCTAGCATCCGCCAAACCTGAGCCGAGGAGGAGGTTCGGCTTAAAGCAGGGCATGGTGCAATTGCTGCACACAAGCGGGCAGTTCTGAGTCTCCCTCACGATCCCACAACAACATCTTCAAAATTTTTGGAGATAAGTGACTTACATCATTTGGGTGTCGGCAGACTATGTCGAACACCATAGTTCCCATTTTCACTTTTGGGAGAAGCCAAGAGGTGGGTGCAGAGAAAGCGGAGCCACCAAACTCTATAACCACATGGGATGATCTTGCAAAAATGTTGATCCGATTCTTTCCTTCCGGTAAAGAGCGGCAAGACTTAGAAGTCAAATTCTAAGTTTCAAACAAAGAGAAGGGAGAGAATCTGTATCAAAACAGGAGAAAGATTCAAATCCTTTATTCTTGGGACTATCCTCATCACCATCAATCCAATGATGTGCTGGTGCACACTTTTATAGAGTGTTTGGAACCCCACACAAAAATCTTGCTGGATTCGGCAGCTGGGGGACAAGCATTAGAAAGACTTACGAGGGCTTTATACTTTACTTAATCGTATTTCGCAGGGAAATCAGGAGTGGAATGCGGACTCTTCAAGGGGAGGAGCAAGGAAAGCAGCTGGAGTCTTGGAAGTGGATAGGTTTTACAGCTGTCGCTGCACGAGATAGCTGCCTTGCAAAATCAACTAAACACCCACTTCGGCAACATGAACTTGAGTGGGTCTCAAGCCCCGGTAAATGCGGTCTGAGATTTGGTGTGAAGTGTGCGGGAGCAATGGACACTCGAGTGAGTGTTGTGGGCAAATCCGGACTCGGTGAACTTTGTCGGTAATGCACAAAGGAACAATCACTGTGTATGAGAACAGCTACAACTCTAACTGGAGGAATCACCCGAATTTCTCTTGGGGTAGCAACAACTATCGGGGGCGAGTTCGAAAGTCGGGGTATGCGAGAGGAACCAAGGAGGGCCACGAACTATCGGTCACAATATAGAAACAACAATGCCCCTCCTCCACCACCCATCACCCAGCGTTGAGGTGATGTTCAAGCAATTGATAGCTAGCCAAGCTCAATTGCAGGCTGACTATGTCAAATGGCGGCCGAGGTCGAAATGTCGACTAGCTACCAAGGCGGCCCAGGTATCGGTTTGGGCGGTTCTTTGGAGCCAGAAACCACCAGCCTAGAGGAGGACTTCCAAACGACACGAGACCCAACCCCAAGCAGGTAAATGCAGTGACCACGAGGAGTGGTTTGCAGTTGAAGGAGGTGGAACCCGAAAGACCACCTCAACGGTCGGGAGCGACGAAGCGGAAGGAGCAAAATGATGAGAGGGGAAGCACAAGGATCTTTGTCGAAAGACCTCCACCCCGTTCCCTCAACGATTAAAGAAGCACAAGGAGGAGGCGTGTTTCAAAAAGGTCATGGAGGTGCTTAAACAGGTACACATTAACTTACCTCTTGTTGATGTTTGCAGGGAGTGCCTAAGTATGCAAAGTACATAAAAGGCATCGTGGCGAACAAAGCGGAGCTTACTGAGTCTGCCACGGTGGCTCTTACGAAGTGCACTTCCCGGATACGAGAACCGATTCCCAACAACGCTCAAGGTCCCTGGGAGCTTCACAATTCCAGATAACAATCGGGCAAAGTATCCGAGCTCGCAGTTATGTGATTTGGGAGCCGAGCATTAACCTGATGCGGACCTCGGTATTCAAGAAGTTGGGGCTAGGGAGTCCTAGACCTACAACAGTGATCTTGCAGCTTGCGGATCGTTCCTTGGCAAGACCAGATGGTATTGTGGAGGACGTGCTAGTGCAAATCGGCTCTCTAATCTTCTAGGTAGATTTTGTTGTCTTTGAATTTTAGGCCGGCAGTAGAAGTCCCAGCTTTATTTTGGGACGGCCTTTCTTAGCGACCGGGGAAGCGTTAATAGATGTAGCTGCAGGGCAGCTAACTATGCGAGCACATGACAAGGTGGAGGTGTTCAATGTGTACAAGGCCACCAAGCTCCCGGCCGTGTACGAGGAACTCTCGGTCATCGTGTGTGAGCAGCGGAGTGTTTCTCGAGGGCTTTGAGTCTCGAGAGTTAATGGAAAACCCCGAAAAGGTTAGCTTGACAGGGGTGAGGGCGTGTTCGAGAAAACGTCCGTCACCCTAGGCGGAATGAGCTTGAATGACGTCGGCTAGGAGCAGTAAACAGTATTTACCCACGGGAGGCCTTGGCAAGTAAATTGTTGTTTAATAAGAATTGTATATAGATAAAAAAAAAAAAGAAAAAAAGAAAAGAATTTTTTATGTATAGGTGTGTAAATAGAAAAATAAAATATTGTGTTCTTCAAACCTTGGAATTCTAACCGATTTCTTGTTGCTTAAGATATATTACGAGGTTGATCGGAGGGAAAAACGCAAAGGAATGCAAAGGAAAAAACGAGGTAAGAAAAAAAATTTAGAGTAGCAAAACAGTGAGCCTGCGCGATGGCTCCGTGTGTCACGGAGGAGGGTCTCCGCGTTACCCTCAGTGACACGTTGAAGTCTGGAATTTACAAATTCCGGAGATACTGCGCGATGGCTTTCCGATGTCCGCGGAGAAGCTGATGCTCAGCGATGCACTCCGTGACACGTTGACGTGTTAATCGCGTCAGGTCACACACCGGGTCACGGGCGACCAGAAATACCCACCCAACACGAAGTCGCCTCATTCTCCCCATTTCCCATCCCTCATGACAAACACCCAAAATTTCCCCTTCTAGCGTAGCCTCGGACTTGCATTTTGAGAATTTCATCAACTTTTCTTGATATCCTTCGGATTAAAGGTACGTTCTTGAACTCAACCTCAATTGTTGCTAATTATTTCGATTTCTAGCATGAAAAGGAATAATCCTTGCCTAGGTATAAATTTAACTTAAATTCATTTATTTATGATTGTTTGTTGTTCGTATCGTAGTGATTATATGAACGCTAAAATTACATGCTTGTTCAGATTGGGTTTGTGAAATTGTATCTAGGGTTGGGGTATTGAATAGAGAGAGTAGAATTGGTTGGAATGTGAAAAAAGTGTTGGTTTGTACATGTGGGTGCGTTGAATTGTGTTGTGCTTCACGTATTATGCTAAAGAAGCGATGAATTTTCAGGGGAACAAATTGGTTGAAATTGCATGAAATTATCGAAGCACATAGAAATTGAGGGAATTGCTTAGAGTTGAGTTGTTAGAAATTTTTTATTTTTGAAATTGAAAATTTTGCTAAGTGCTATGTGATGAAATGTGATCGATGGTAGGTTGGGATTAGGCTGTACGAAGTCTGAGTAGTACATAGAGGTTATACTGTCAGATCATTGAATGCACGAGGCATTTCGGTTGTTTTGTTGTTTTTGGTTTCTTGTTTTTTTGTTTTTTTTGTAAATAATAAAATGAGTATGATCTTGCCAAAATGCTAAAAGGATATAGTTTGGAGACTAAGTGTGGGGTGGATGAGCCAAACCCAAACTTAGTCGAAGCTAAGTTTAACTTGACTGTTGTTAAAGGACTGTCTGTTTCTTTGACAGGGACAATGGCAACGACGAGACAAGGAGTAGGCGCATCCCATCGGGCGTAGGAAGGAAACGGTGAGGCTGGGAGCGCGAGTCCCAGCGGCACAGCGGTTCCACGCGGCCGAGCGCCGCGTATGATTTGAGATGGGTGACTGAGGAAGGAAGAGAGTGGTACACAAGCACAAGGAGAACAAATACTTCCCTGAGGGCACATTGCAGGGACAGTTATGGGAGTTCCCCCGCATGGTACCAGTTAGCCAGCTATGAGTTGCCGCTTCATTTGACAGGCAGGGTGCAATGCCATTCAGGTTCTATGCCAGCGGAACCCGGCCTTCCGGGGAGTCACACCATCAAGATAAGGGCCAGATTGTCACACTTGAGCCTCTGCACCTCAATGCCATGCGGGCGCAAAACACGGATGCCCCGTACTCGGCCCATTTGAATATCACTCCACCTATGCGGATCCAGACGCACATTGTATGGAGCGGTCAAGAGAACTGCATGGGAGCAGGCTTCCTAAGGAAGGCTATCATCAGACACCCTACTCACAGATGAATTGGGAAGCCAGGATACGGCTAAAAATTATTTGCTCTGTTTGATTAGGGGTGCATGACGGATGTGACTAGGGATCGTGTATGCCTAGTGTATGCCACGATGAAAGAGTGGAGATTGTAGGGCGGTGATCATATCACCGCCATGAAGGAAGCCAGTTGCATCAAAGACTGCAGTGCAGGTTTGGCGGGCTGCGGCCTTCCACCACGTTCCTGAGGGCCTAGAGGTCGAGGAAGAGGCCTAGATTACATTCGTAGATGGGCCGGCGTGCCATAGATCTTCATGAACCAAACTCCCGACACCCTCCACGGGCAGTTCTGCCAGCCGAGCGACGCCGCCGGGATGACAGTATATGGCCCGTTGGGATGCAGATGCTCGGCTTCCTGCCAGTGGGGGCCGGCAACGGAGGACGGTGGCGTGGCGGCTCGACTTAGATTACCCTTTTAGCGCGCCGGGGCACTATGTCGGGTGGGCCCAGCTTTTGTAGGGCTTGTATGGATGATGATATCCCAACGACGAGACACGTCGCAAGGATTCCGATGTTGGGTCGGAGGACGATGGGGAGATGAGACATGGGGGACGAGGCGCGGCACGGCTTGAAGAATTGGAGTACTTTGGTAATCGAGGAGTTTCACCACCACCTTTTACGTTTGTGATTGTATGAACACGAGGACGTGTTGATTTTAAATAATGGAGGTGGGGAGTAGTTAGGTGGTGCTGAATTTTGCCTTGTCTTGTATATAATCGCATGTTCTATTTTTACATTCTTTAGCGTTTGAATTAATGTGACCTTGTTTTTATGTGTATGCTCATTTTGTAAATATTTCTTGTTGTGAAGGCATTATTGTCTTTGTGAATCTTGTTAGCCGGTATGTAAATAGTTTTGTCGAAATTATCGATATTTTTTTTTAATTTTCAGTAACTATTTTTACTTTTGGGATTTCCATAGGAGTTGTTTCGGTTCTTTTGCCGAGAAGAGTCCCATTGAACCGAAGTCGTAAATAGTGACCGTTCCCTATGATGGATGGATGACGGCAAGTCTTAGGAAATGTAGTCGATAGGAGTAGTTATTTTAAAATTTTTGGTGTGTTGGTTGTATCACATGCATGTTGCTACTCTATGGCTACGATATTCTTGGTTGCGTGTTGTACATAATATTTATCACGCAAAGATGATTCGTAGAAAGCATGCAAATTTTGTACATATGTGAGACACTTATGCCATAGAACTCGATTCGGTGTGATTGAGGCTTAATTTTGAATTCTTGTAATTAGCTGATTAAAGAGTCTGTGAAGTTGTCTTGAGTTGAGCATGTGCATCGAGTGTATAGTGAGGTTGTGATTCCAGTACTATTGAAGTGTCAAGAACTTGCACATTGTGTGTACGAAACGAAATGAAGGAAGTGTAGTGTAGGAAAGGATGTAGGCGTTTCTTTGTTTAACCAAAAGTTTTCTTGTTTCCCTTTTCATATCCACCTTGAAGATTAAATCCTAGTTAGCCCATTGAGCCTTTAGCCTTTATAAAATTTTTTCTTCTCCTTTTAAAAAAAAAGCATTTATCACACATTAATTTAAAATTATTAAAAAAACAAAAAAAACATGTAATTTAATTAAAATTAAAAATATATAATTTTCCCACGGTGTAAAGGAGGTGAAATGATGAAAGAAAAGAAAGGGAAAAAGAAAAGTGATGAGAAGAAAGAAAAATGAGTCAAGGGTGTACGTGCCAGAATTAAAGGAAATAAAGTTGTAAAACTTATCTTTTTGTTTGCTTTGGTGTGTTAAAGAAATGGGTGACAAAAATAAAGATAGACTTCAAGAAAAGGAGGAGGAAGGAAGAAAATATTTTCAGAATGTGATGGGATGTATTGAAAAAAGCGCTTAAGGATGCTAGTTGCTATTATTGGTTAGCCCGGTATATACTAGTTCCATAGTGACATTACAACCGTTAAGTCCTACGTGATCTTACATCACGCGTCCTTATATTAGTTGAGTAATACACTAGAGGCAAGCCTATGGGTCATAACACGATGCATGTGAATTCTTTTGGGAGAGAGAATTGAAATTATGAGTACATTTTCTGAAATGATATAGAGTTCATGTGATCTAAAGAGGGGGAAATTCTCTCGTGATGTGAGGCGCATGCTTGACGAAAGAATGAAAATTCGTGTCGAATCTTGGTCAGCTAATTTGCATGAGTTTGCCAACTTGTAAATTGATTCTTGAGCTAGGAGGTCTTGATTTATTAAGTGTCATTGTAATGATGATACTATGCATGTTTTCTTGATGATTTGTTATGAAAATAATGGTATAATGTGCTTCAGTTGTCGAGCCAAAGTAGCCATGATGGGATATCAATTTCAGAGTGTATGAGTATTGTTCGAGGGCGAACAAGATTTTAAGGTGTGGGGTAGGTGATCAGGGGCATATTTATATGCCAAATTGATACTCAAATGCATAGCTTTTGCCTTGTTTATCCAACAATGTGTGTACATTCTCATGTAAATTGTAGGAAGTATGATTTTACTAACCAACATGATTAGCGCGTTGTTTTTGCAGGAAAAACATACTTTTTATGGGTGTTCGAGGACGAACAAGATTTTAAGTGTGGGGTAGGTGATCAGGGGCATATTTATATGCCAAATTGATACTCAAATGCATAGCTTTTGCCTTGTTTATCTAACAATGTGTGTGCATTCTCATGTAAATTGTAGGAAATGTGATTTTATACTAACCAACATGATTAGCGTTGTTTTTGCAGGAAAAACATACTTTTTATGGAGTTAAGATACATGTTGGGAGAAATCAGAGATGGACTCGGGAACGAGCAAGGAAGTAGGTGGAGAAGCAAGGAATTCAAGGGCTCCGCGATGGAGCCGTGACACGCTGCCATCGCGGATGCATTCTG
>JACEIK010001852.1:228302-248898 GCA_018107945.1 Datura stramonium | reverse complement strand
CCCATGGCATAAGCATTCATCCAACTCAATCAATTGAATAGAAGAATCAATGAGATAATCATAGAAGAAGTCTAAATCAAACATAACATCAGAATACACAATCTGAAGTTGAATACAACCATATGTCTAAAAGACTCTAAACATGACGAGTTGATGGGACAAGACCCCAACAAACTCAACAATTTGAAACTGAAAGTACATAAGAAAAATCTGAATAGTCTAGTCCTCAGGAGATAAGGACTCACCAAAAACGTACGTTGCTATATTAGAAGACCGACTATGATCGGGGCTGAGCCTGAGAACCGAATCTTGTATTATAAAATGATACAATATAGAGTATGTGGTCAGTACGTGAAATGTACCGAGTATGCAAGGTAAGTAAAACCACATAAGTAAGTAAAATCATTTAAAGACATGCATAATGTAAAACATAGACATTAAGAATCTAAGAGTAGGGCTTGCATGCATTTTTTCTGAAATCATGATCTCATCATAACATAACATACGTCATGACTGAATCGATTGAATTAAAGCTGAAATTTGATATTTATAAGTAAAACTGAACATTGAGTCAAACATGCTTTAGAATATATATAGATATAGAAATATCATGAATGATAAACATGCATAACTGAAATCATGAGGAAAAATGGGAGACTCGTCTTTTAACCGACATACCACAATAGATCTTACATGGTCCCAATTGTCACACTCAAGTAGGTAGAGCCATCCAAAGATTTGTCAGGGCTAGGGACGATACCATGATATCAATATCGAGCTCGTGGGATAATAGGGACGGGGATAGCTCACTAGGGAGGTCCCGAAGTAATATATAAGTATAAACCTATGTTGACGCATAGTTCTGAGGCATAGGGTGATCGACCCTTAGCCTGCTCAGTGCTAGACACTACTCCCAAAAACATCCATATGCTCTACATCATTATTCAATGAAGCTCAACATTGTCTATTGATGAAGCTCAATCATCAAATACATCTCAAAGCTGAAATCATGCATATGAGAAGCTTTAGCTCAAACATACCACAATCTTAAAATAATTGGGAGTCTTCGCTCCAAAACCATGTGGTAAGCTTAATTCGAGAAATCATAAATCATACTTTGAACCTGTGTGCATTGCCCAAAGCGTTATCATATTTAAAGATACTCAATTTATATCGAAAACATGATTTTCATCACAATATCTCATCATCACCATACATTCATCTTCAATCTCATCTTTCATGAACTCTTCATCAATGGGCTTTTGAATTCGTAAGACTAGAAACATGATTTTAATTGAAAACATAATAAAACATGCCCATGCTTCATAATTCAATGGTAGGAAAATATTTAAATCATACCCATGTAAGGAATTAGGAACTTCATGCGTTGGGTTAAAACCCCATAGAATAGACATAGAAAATTCATGATTTAGAGAGGGATTGAACATGGGTGCGAAAGGAATCACCCATTCATAACCCTACATACCTATTGGTAGTTGATTCTTACACTTCATTGAATGCCCAAGAAGAAATTGAAGAGGAATTGAAGAAAACTAGCTTGATCACCCTCTCTAACCTTTATACCTTGCATGCATGAATGGATAACGCCTAAAATGAACTTAACCCCTTTAAAAGTCATCATTCATAACACAAAACAATATATTTTAGGCCTTAGGATCTTAGGAATTACGACATAACCCTTACTAAATTCGCAGAATTTAACTTCCAGATGGTCCCAATAGGGGACCTAACTACTCGTTACCCTAGGCCATGACTCGTGGAGTCGTTCATCAAGTACACTGCTCATCTGATCATCTGGGCTCATCACAGGCAACATCACGATCCGTTACTGGTGGCCATGACTTGTGTTCACGACCCGTTATGTACACTGCCGCTATACAAATTAATTCTTCAACTAGCTGACCACGACCCTCCCCACAAATCGTGGGGACAGACCATGACTCGTGGGGTCCTTCTGTCCAGTACACTGCCTCTCTTCTTCTATTACCCTTACTCACCCACCCCATGACTGACCTAACGAGTCGTGGTCACGCTCGTGGAGATCTATTTCCCAAACTATAAACTCATCATCTAGGCCTCCCCAAGAGTCACATCACGACTCGTGGGCTGCTCTCACGGGTCTCCTCATGACTTGTTCTATGCCTGATGCTAGATTTTAGGTTTTTCTCCATTTAAACTACCGAGTCTGATTTTTGGGCTTACGAGGTGTAATAATATCTCCCCCTTGGGAAAATTCATCCTATAATGTTGGAAAACATACAAAAAAGCATAGAAATGCAATTATCATGTTCATATACTAATCATTTAAATCAAAAACTGACGGTATGACTATCCCCGATTCAAACTACATAGTTGAACTAAATTCACAAATCATACATACATCCACATACATAAAAGAAACTTGGACACATGAATTGAACGTAAAAAATAAATAGAGTTTTAGGTGAAAACTGATACCTCAAGTTGGAACTAAGCCGGTAGAGAATAACTATGGGTATCTAGCCATCATATCCGCTTCGACTTCCCACGTAGCTCCCTCACCATGCTGATTACTCCATAACACTTTGACTGAAGCTACTTCTTTGTTCCTTAGCCTTCAAACTTGATGATCCAGTATTTCTACCGGAACCTCCTCATAACTGAGGCTGTTTTGTACACCAACACCGTCCACCGGGATGACTAGAGCTGGATACCCAAACATTTATTCAAGAGCGACACATGGAATACAGGATGCACAGAAGTTAATTCTGAGGGTAACTCCAATTCATAAGACACCTTTCCATCACGGCTCACGATCCGGTCGGGGTCGACATAGCGGGGACTGAGTTTCCCCTTCTCTCCGAACTTCATCACTCCCTTCATGGGAGACACCTTCAGTTATACCCAATCATCAACTTCAAATTCTAATTCCCTTCTCCTCACATAAGCATAGGACTTTTGATGACTCTGGGACGTTTTTAACCTATCCCTTATCAACTGAACCTTCTCCATAGCCTCGTGAACCAAATCTGGTCCTATTATCGCCACTTCGCCAACCTCAAACCATCGAATGGGCGACCTACATCTCCGCCATAGTGAGCCTCGAACGATGCCATCTAGATACTGGAATGGTAGTTGTTATTGTATGCAAACTCGATAAGTGGAAAATGCTCATCCAAGCTACCTCTAAAGTCAATCACGAATGCTGTCAACATGTACTTGAGGGTCTAGATTGAATATTCCACTTGACCATCCGTTTGCGGGTGAAATGCTATGATGAGCTTAACCTGAGTACCAAGTCGTTTTTGGAACGACTTCCAGAATTGAGAGGTAAATTGGGTACCCCTGTCTGAAATGATAGATAAGGGCACTCCATGCAATCGAACTAGCTCCCGGATATATAGTTTGGCATAATCTTCCGCACAATCTGTTGTTTTTACTAGTAGAAAATGAGCAGCCTTGGTCAACCTATCTACCACAACCCAAATGAAGTCATATTGTTGATGAGTGCGAGGTAAACCTGTGATGAACTCCATGTTAATTTCTTCCCACTTCCATGTAGGATGCTGATATCCTGAAGCACGCCTCCCGGTCACTGATGCTCAACCTTTATTTGTTGACATTTCGGACACTTTGCTACGAACTCTGCGCATCCTTTTTCATGCCATTCCACCAATAGACTTCCCGTAAGTCACGGTACATCTTGGTGGCAGCTGGATGGATAGAATATATAGATCCATGAGCTTCATGCAGCATCCGGTTCTTCAAATCATCAACATCTGAAACACATAGGCAACCCTGGTACCGAAGCACACCATCTCCCCCTTTGGAAAAGACCTCCACCTTCTGACTTTGAACGGCTCCCTTCAACTTTACCAAAATTGGGTCCTCATCTTGTCTAGCTTTCACATCAGTCACCAAGGACTATTCTGATCCATTTTGGATAACAACACCGCCATCGGTCGAGTCAATAAACCTAACTCCCAACCTAGCGAGTTGATGCACATCCTTTATCAGCTCTTTCTACTCTTTATCCACATGAGACACACTCTCCATAGAGAGTCTACTCAGTGTGTCTGCTACTACATTGTCCTTACCCGGATGGTAAAGCACACTCATGTCATAGTCTTTGAGTAACTCCAACCACCTCCTTTTCAGAAGATTGAGATCCTTCTAAGTGAAAACATATTGTAAATCTCTTATGGTCTATAAATACATCCACGTGGACCCCATACAAGTAATGTCGCCATATCTTCAATGCAAATACCACCACAGCCAATTCAAGAGCATGGGTCGGGTGGTTCTTCTCATGAACCTTCAACTATCTAAAGGCATATGCTATGAATTTCCCGTGCTGCATCAATACACACCCAAGTCCAATCTTTGAAGCATTGCAATACACCACGAATCCATCGGTACCCTCGGGTAGGGTCAACACCGGTGATAAGGTAAGTCAAGTCTTCAACTCTTGGAAGCTCTTCTCACAAGCCTCCAAACATTGGAATTTCACCTTCTTTTGGGTCAATTTGGTCAAGGGTGCTGCAATCAATGAAAAACCCTCAACGGATCTCTGGTAATAGCCAGCTAAACCCAAGAAACTCTGAATATCCGAAGGATTCACCAGTCTAGGCCAACTCTTTACCACTTCTATTTTCTAAGGATCCACTTTTATATCCTCACTTGATACCACATGACCCAAAAAAATACAGAGTTCTACCAAAACTTGCACTTGTTGAATTTGGCATATATTGGCGATCCTTGAGAGTCTGAAGCACTATTCTCAAATGAGCGACATGTTCCTACTTGCTCCGAGAATATATTAGGATGTCATCAATAAACACAATCACGAACATGTCCAAGTATGGCTTGAGAACCTTGTTCATCAAGTCTATAAAAGCTACATGAGCATTCGTTAGTCCAAAAGACATAACTACAAACTTATAATGACCATACCGCGTCCTGAAGGCTGTCTTCGGGATGTCATACTCATGATACCTAGATCTGAGATCTATCTTTGAGAAACACTTGGCACCCTGAAGTTGATCGAATAAGTCATCAACCATGGGAAGAGGATACATATTCTTGATGGTGACTTTATTCAATTACCGATAATCAATACACATGCGAAGAGACCCATCTTTTTTTCGAACAAAGAGAACTGGTGCATCCCATGGAGACTTGCTCGGCCTAAAGAAACCCTTATCTAACAGGTCCTTCAACTCCTCTTTCAACTCTTTTAGCTTGGCTGGAGCCATTCTGTAAGGGGGAATAGATATAGGCTGCGTGCCAGGATGAAGGTCAATACCAAAATCAGTCTCCCGCTCAGGAGGGATCCCTGGTAAATCATATGGGAAAGACTTCTGGATACTCATGTACTACTGAAACTGACTGAATAGTTGGGATCACAGATTTAACATCCTTAACCCTAACTAGATGGTACACACAACCCTTAGAAATCATCTTTATGGCCTTAAGGTAGGAAATCAAACGACCTACAGGCACAACTGAACTACCCTTACATTCTAAAACTGGCTCTCCTGGAAATCTAAACTCTATTGTTGGGGTTCTACAATTAACTGAGCCATAACATGCAAATAGCCAATCCATGCCGAGGATAACATCAAAATCGGTCATGCCTAACTTTATCGAATCTGCTGAGGTAATTTTCTGAAGGACTAAGATCGGGCAACCTCTATATACTCGTCTAGCTACAACTGAGTCACCTACTGGAGTAGAAACTGAGAAGGGTTCTGACAAGGCTTCGAGGCTGACTCTGAAGCTACTGGCTACATAAGGTGTCACAAAAGACAAGGTTGCTCCTAGATCTAACAAAGCATCAAAATCAATATTGAAAACTCATAACGTACCAGTGAGTACATTAGGGGAGACCTCCTGCTCCTAGCGGGATGCTAAGGCATAGAATCTGTTCTGCACTGACCTCCACCTGTGCTAGTAGATGCTCCCTGATGCGCTGAGCGTGTGCATGGGACTGCTAAACTAGAAGCTAGGCCTCGGCCCCTATTCTGATCCTGTCTCACTACTGGGCAATATTTAAGAATGTGTCCGGGCTTCCCACACCCATAACAAGCACCTGAACCTGCCAAACATTAGCCCGTGTGTCCTCGACCACATTGCGGCAACCTAGAATGCTAGAATCTATGGGTCTACTACTCTAACCCCTAGAGCCTGATGCTCACCCACCTCTGATCATGCCTCGGTCTGGATGGCACACTAAATGCTGAAGATGCTGGTGTTGACGACCTCTAGTGAGTCTGCTATCGGTGCCCACCACCTAACCTTGGCTGTGAGAATCTGTGACTGTCAGTCCTAGCCCTCTTGGCCTCCTTCTCTCTCATATGTGCCACCTCCATCTGCTGGGCGTACAAAACTATCCAAGGGAAGTCAACATCTTGATAGAGCATAGCGGTCCTACAATCCTTGTCCAAATAGCCCGCTACTCCATGAACGAACCTGCTTACCCGCGCCCTTTGATCAGCTACTAACTCTGGGGCGTACTTTGATAGGTGAGTGAACTCGAGGTTGTACTCTTGTATTGTCATTCTACCTTTCTTCAGATTCACAAACTCGGCTTCCTTTAGTTCTCTCATCTCATGAGGGAAGAACCGATCTAAGAATGCAACATGGAACTCTTCCCAAGTGACAGGGCCTGCTCCGGCGACCCTACTGTCCTTCCATTGGAGAAACCAAATATGCGCGACCCCTTTCAATTCATATGAGGAAAACTCTGTGCCCTCAACCCCATTGACCCCCATGACATAGTTGATCTTCACTATCTCATCTATGAACTCATGCGGGTCCTCATCTACCTATGACCCAAGGAACTCTGGTGGGTTCTTTCTCAAGAAGTATCTAACTCGAGCCGCTGTTGCATTGCCATTTTGCGGAACATGCGCAATGACCTGCTGATTGACCTGAGCAATCAAGCCTGTGCAAGCATTTGGATAGCTACCCGAAACTCATCATGGGCAACTGGCTCCGGTGCCTGGGGCTCCTGAACTAGTGGGGCCTGCTGGTGCCCATTTCCTTTACCATCCTCGTGGCCTTCACCATTCCCATTCCTTCTACCATTCATTCTTCAACGAGTCATGATTCTTCAATCATGAATAGCACGAATTAGAAGGATAAGGAGACATTTCATCACACGACATAGATCATGTAAGAAGGAAACATTTCCTAAATGTCTCGTAGCCTCTTCATCATAAGTGTGGCGCACTTCACACCCATTAAAAGGACTCTACTTAACGTGTCTTTCAGACACCCTAGGTTACTTCAAACCTATTTCTCTGATATCAAGTTTTTCATGAACCGAACGGAGGCCCAGATCACAACACGGGACAAGAAGCCCCCAGAGACCCCAAGTCAACCCATGGCATAAGCATTCATCTAACTCAATCAATATAATAGAAGAATCAATGAGATAATCATACCGGAAGTCTAAATAAAACATAACATCATAATACACAATCCGAAGTTGAATACAACCATATGTTTAAAAGCCTCTAAACATGACGAGTTGATGGGAAAAGACCCCAACTAACTCAATAATCTGAAACTGAAAGTACATTATAAAAATCTGAATTGTCTAGTCCTCGGGAGATGAGGACTAACCAACAATGTATGTTGTTATCTCATAAGACTAACTATGATCGGGGCTGAGCTTGAGAACCGGATCTTGTATCATGAAATGATATAGCATAGAGTATACGGTCAGTAAATGGAATGTACTGAGTACGCAAGGTAAGTAAAACCTTTAAGTAAGTAAAATCATTTAAAGACATGCATAATGTAAAACATAGACATTAAGAATCTGAGAGTAGGGCTAGCATGCATTCTTTCTGAAATCATGATCTCATCATAACATACGTTATGACTGAATCGGTTGACTCAAAGCTGAAATATGATATTTATAAGTAAAATTAAACATTGAATCAAACCTTCTTTATAATATATATATATATAAATAGAAATCTCATTAATGATAAACATGCATAATTTAAATCATGAAGAACAATGGGAGACGTATCTTTTAACCGACATACCACGATAGAGCTTATGTGGTCCCAGCTATCACACTCAAGTGGGTAGAGCCGTCCAAAGCCTTTCCAGGGCTGCGGATGATACCATGATATCGATATCAAGCTCGTGGGCCAATAGGGCTGGGGATACCTCACCAGGGAGATCCCAAAGTAACATATAAGTATAAACCTACATTGGCACGTAGTTCTGAGGCATAGGGTGATCGACCCTTAGCCTGCTCGGTGCTAGAAACTACTCCTAAAAACATGCATATGCTCTACATCATTATTCAACTCTCAATATCATCTATTGACGAAGCTCAATCATCAAATACATCTCAAAGCTGAAATCATGCATGTGAGAATATTTAGATCAAACACACCACAAGCTGAAAATAATTGGGAGTCTTTGCTCCAAAACTGTGTGGTAAGCTTAATTTGAGAAATCATAAATCATACTTTGAACATGTCGGCATTGCCCAAAGCTTTATCATACTTAAAAATACTCAATTCATATCAAAAACTTGATTATAAATATTGGTAGCTTGAAAACATACTTTTCATCATAATATCTCATCATCAACATACATTCATCTTCAATCTCATCTGTCATAAACTCTTCATCAATGGGCTTTTGAACTCGTAAGACTAGAAACTTAATTTTAATTGAAAACCTAATAAAACTTTCCCATGCTTCATAATTCAATGTTAGGAACATATTTAAATCATACCCATGTAAAAAATTAGAAACTTCATGCCTTGGGTTAAAACCCCATAGAGTAGACATAGAACATTAATGATTTAGAGAAGGATTGGGTATCGGTGTGAAAGGAATCACCCATTCATAACCCTACATACTTGTTGGTAGCTGATTCTTACATTTCTTTGAATACCCAAGAAGAAAATGAAGAGGAATTGATGAACACTAGCTTGATCACCCTCTCTAACCTTTCTACCTTGCATGTATGAATGAATAAGGCCTAAAATGAACTTAAGCCTTTAAAAGTCATCATTTATAACTCTAAACAACATAGTTTAGGCCTTAGGATCTTAGGAATTATGAAATAGCCCTTACTAAATTCGCAAAATTTAACTGCCAGATGGTCCCAACGAGAGACCTAACGACTCGTTACCCTGGGCCATGACTCGTGAAGTCATCTGTCAAGTACACTGCTCATCTGATAATCTGGACTCATCACGGGAAATATCACGATCCGTTACTGGTGACCACGACTCGTGGTCACCACCCTTTATGTACACTGCTCCCATACCAATTAATTCTTCAACTAGATGACCACAACACTCCCCACGAAGCATGGGGACTAACCATGACTCGCGGGGTCCTTTGTCAAGTACACTGCCTCTCTTCTTCTCTTTTGCTTACTCACCCACCCCACGACTGGCCTAGCGACTCGTGGGGCCTGACCATGAGTTGTGGTCACGCCCATGGGGATCCTATTTCCCCAACTGCAAACTCACCATCTAGGCCTCCCCATGACATCACGACTTGTGGGCTTCTCTCAGGGGTCTCCTCACGACTCATTCTATGCCCGATGCTAGATTTTTTTATTTTTCTACATTTCAACTCCCGGGTCTTATCATTGGGCTCTCGGGGTATAACAACGCTTGTGCGTCCTAATCCATTTTTGACCTCTGGTGGGACTGAGGGAAATGTATGCCGCCCAACCTCTATTGGAAGTGCCCATATCTCCCTGTCCTGGCCCTCTTGGCCTCACTCTCCTTCACCTTCATATGCTCTGCCTCCATCTGCTGGAAAAATATAATCAATCGAGAGATATCACTGTCATTAATTAACATGGTTATACTTCACTCCTTGACCAAGGAGTCTGACACTCCATTCATGAACTTGCTCATACACGCCCTTGAGCAGTAACGATCTCCGATGCATACTTAGACAACCGGGTAAACTTGAAGGCATACTCCTGGATTGTTATGTTGTTCTACTTCAGATTGACGAACTCAACTTACTTTTCATCTCTCAATTCTCTAGGAATGAACTTGTACTAAAAAGCAATAACAAACTCATCCAAACCCACGGGAACTGCTTCAACTCCCGTGCTGTCCTTCCACTAATGGAATCAAATATGAGCAACCCCCTTCAGCTGATAGGAGGCTAGGTCTGCACTCTCCTCTCTAGTCACCCCCATAAACCGGGTGATCTTCCGCTCCTTCTCTATGACCTCATATGGGTCCTCATCCACTTTCGTCCTATGAAACTTAGATGGGTTCATCCTGAGGAAGTCTCACATTCTGGTCGCTACTACATTACCATTCTAGGGAATATGGGCCACTTCCAATTGCTTCACCTGAGAGGTTATGGCCTATACTCATATCTAAAATGTCGCCTTGAACTTTGCGTGTGTGACCTTCTCCAGCAAGTGATCCATTGGAGCTAGTTGGGATGGTTGATGCCCATCTCCATTACCATTGCCATGGCCATTTCTGTTGTCATTCCTTCTTCTGTTTACTCCACATAGAGGCATATTTCTGCAAACGTACATAGCACAAGTTAGTTAAATAGAGAGGTAGTTCATCGCATAACATAGATCATGAAAGAAGGGAAATTTCCTAAAAAATCTCGTAGCCTCTTCCACATAAGTGTGGCGCGCTTAACAACCATGAAAAAGACTCTACTTGTCACATCTTTTAGGAACCATAGGAAACACCTAAACCTTCACTCTGATACTAAGTTCATCTCGATCGAGCTGAGATCCAGGACCGAGACACGGGACCTAGAACCATGAATGGCTCCAAGCTAACCCATGGTACATACATAGCATGACAACGAGCATAATCAAGCTGAATTTAACATAAGAATGGATAAACAGAAGTCTAAATCTCATAAAGAAAAAATAAAAGCGACAATATCACAATGTTGGGTCATAAAGCTGAATATTCTAACTCTACGTCTGGAAGCCTCTACTAACTGATTAGATACTGGGACAAGCCCCTAGCTAACTCCAAGTCTGAAACTAAAACAAAGCTAACAAGCCTAAATTAATAGATGTCCTCAGAAGATAAGGACTCGCCAAAAGCGGGATGAAGTTGAACTGAGTGGGTGCAAGCTAGTGACGAGACTAGGATGGATCACCCAAACCCATATCATGACACAATATAGCAAATAGTATGCAGTCAGTATTTAAAATGTACTTAGTATGTAGAGATAGTAAAACATGCTAGTTAAATTATTGTGTGAAAATCACACACGTAAATCACAATAGATCATGAGAGTAAAATAGTAAAAACATAAGATGTTAATCATAAACTGAACATGAGCCTCAAACATCCAAAAGTTGTAATTTAAAGTCAAATACCATAGTTGATAACGACATAAATCTTGAACATATTTATATATAGAAATTAAGGAACAATGGGAGATTCTTATTACCGATATACCCCATGTGAGAATACATGGAGTCAGACATATAAATCCCTGGTTGGGAGGGTTTTCATACTTTTCCAAGGGTGGAACCATTAAAAAGTTGTGATATCACTAATGGGTGGCCCATACAGGCATGGAAGACACTCTCGAGGAGGACCTCATCATGGATATGTTGGCACATAGTTCAGAGACCTGGGTGCGTTGGAATCCCGATTTACTCAATGTTAAATACTACTCTCAAAACATATATAGTGCTCATATCATAAATCATGAAACATACTTGAAGTACATGGGCTAGTTGGAATCATGAAGTACATATACATGCTTGAAATTTGTGAACTAGCTAAAAAATAGGCCCATGGGTCAGCCATGATCATAAACCTGATATTCATAAAAGCCTGGCATACTTGAGGAAATCATCATACTTTGAAATCCATAATCATGAAGGGGCCTTGTAGAAATAATGCATTATAATCATAACACATAATTTAGTTTATCATACTTAAAATCATGGACTCATAAGCTTAATTTCATAAATCATGCATAGTACGGAATAATCTTCACAAGCTTGAAATCATGAATTAATAATTAAATTGAGAGAAAAATCTACCCTATAAGTCTTAAATCATTAATTGAAACATGAGAGAACTGGACCCATAGAAATAGCATGAATATTTTTATGGAATTGAGTTAAACCCTAGAATTTTCAATACACTTAATTGGATACTTCAATTTATGAGTTAGAGAAGAAATTGGGCATGAGGGTTGAAGGAAAAGAAGGAATGACTATTTTTCCTTAAGAAAGATGCCACCTTATCTATCATCAGAAAAAATCTACATTCCAAGCACATGGGTTGCTGAGATTTCATCCCCAACTAATATTCCAAGAAATACAAGCACATGTAATAGATCTAGTGTTATGAACAAGAATCTCTGCCCATATAATTTTTGTAGTTAGAAACACCCCCGCAATAATCGAAGCTAACATGAGAATGATGAGCACATGAGGTGTAATGGGGGAAATATGGATCAAGAAACTAGAAAAACTAGTGTGCTTTCCATTTGAATATAATCATCAAGAATTTCAAAGAACAGAGATGAAAAGTAATACATACCAAATGGGTGAGAACAGAAATGAAATATGAATCTTGTAAAATTTTCCATCACAATGGCCAACCCAAAGCTTTTTCTTTCTTGTGTTTAGTGAGAGAGTTTTCATTGATGGTAGAAAATGGTGAAGGTGGATGGAATTTATAGATGGAGGGAAGATAAGTTTATTGGAGGGTTTAATGGTGGGAGTAAATAGGTTTAATGGGGGAAGTTCAAGTGGTTGGTTTAGGGGTTATGGGAAAGGAAAATTGTGAAGAAAATGGGGGGTTTTGGGAAGTGGGGAGGTGTTTTAAAGACAGGTGGACCATGGGTCAGGTTCGGTCAATAGGTCGGTAAAAAATTATTAATTCCCTCATGCCTACGCTGGACCTACGTCCGCAGGTAGGCACCTGCGAACTGCAGTTTCGAGTGCAGATTGCCTTGTTCCTGCCTAGTGCACTACCTCTATCCTCTGCCAGACCTGCATTTCGCAGGTGTCTTGCAGGTACTCCATTTTTCTTTTTCAAAATTTTACAGGAATTCTGGCTTAGTTCTATGTTGGACCTGTGTTACGCGGGTTTGTACCTGCATTTCGTACGTGAGGCGCAGAATTCCTCACTTTTTTCAGCCTTTCTTGTTCCCTCTTGCACTTGAACTGCACCTTACACTTTGTTACCTGCGTTTCGCAGCTCCTACGCAGCTCGTACCATGTTTTCCTTTCACTTTGTTGTAACTCCAATCTATCCTACAAAATAAAAACAACAAGAAAATCAATTTCAATTGAATTCAAAAGAACTTGCGTTGTTTTCCAATAAGCACCTTATTTAACATCGTGGCAGGATGGATTCATCACCCACTCATCAATCATCCGAAGAATCGTTCTCTATATCAATTCCCTCATTACATTTGCTCCCTTTCTCATCTTCTTTCTCAAGGACCGCAATCACCTTACACTCATCAGGGGGTTGTGTTGGTTGGCAAACATTAAATGTGACTTCCTCACCACCAACTCTAAACTTCAACTCACCCAACTCTACATCAAGCAACTCTCTCCCCATAGCCAACAATGGTCGACCCAAGATTATGGACACCTCAGTATCCATATCGTAATCCAAAACGATAAAGTTGGTAGGAAGGATAAATTTATCAACTCGAACCAACATATCCTCAAGCACTCCTACGGGGCACTTTATAGAACGATCAACCATTAGCATCCTCATTGTTGTAGGCTTGGGACTCCCCAAACCTAACTTTTTGGAAATCACAAGAGGCATTAAGTTAGTACTCGCTTGAAGATCACATAACGCTTTGCTTAACATGCACAATCCACTGTACCCACATCTATAATCTTCTTCTTTTTCAACAGCTCCTTATGAGTTTGGCATAGCAGAGCATTTGGAGCAATGCATCAATAAGTGGTATATTTATAGACAACTTACTAAACACGTTATTTTCAAAATTGGTTTTCCTCTTTAATTTTAGCAAACCACTGAGGATATGGGGTGGAATTCTAGGATATTAGCCTTTTGTATAGAGAGGCACCTCGTCCTCTTTCTCAATAGAAACATTCTCATGAGGAACATCTACTCCTTCCTCCTCTAGTTCTTCCTCATTGTCAGCACAAATTGGTGCTCTTGGCACTGTATCACTCTCTTCATCACTTGCTTTAGGATCAACAACATTCTTGGCCTTAACACCCACATCTACTATAACTTTTCCACTCCTTGTGAAAATAGCCACGCAATGATTATCCTTCTTCGATTTGAGTATAGTATCACTCAAAAGGGTTCCTTTCAACCGAGGGTTCATTTAGGTTGAGAGATGGGTCATTAGAGCCTCTAAATACTTGATGGAGGACAAATGGGATATCATAGTTTCATCAAGGTTAGACTCCTCCCCTTTTAATTACTTCACTCCATTTTTGGTGGACTCTACTCTTTTCAATATCCTAGCCAACATCTCCTCAGTTTTTGAATTGACAACATTACTTACCCCTGGTTGCATTTAGGTTGTAGCCACTTTGGCGGAGGTATGTATGGATTTGAGCTTTTATGATACCACTTATGGTTTTTCTCCTACTTCTCCCATCTATCATTTCAACCTTAATTTTCATGACCTCTCCAACCTTGATTCTCATCACGAGGGTGCCAAGGTCCTTGGTTGGAACCTTTCTATTCTTGAAGAGAATCCCCTATTTGACCCTCCATGTATTGGCATTCCTCATCATATTTAGAAGGTGAAAAATCTCCCTTATATTTACCATTCCCTTTGGTCCCAACAACATTCACACTCTTGGATGAAGCCCCCATAACATGTTTAGCCAGGACCTTAAGGTGGATCATCATCTTTGCGAAGGTTTCATCTCTTTCCTCATCACTCTTTCTCATTTCAGCGATTACAAGGTTGGAAGCAGCGGCACTTGGGGACACCTCGATTTCTCTAGTGTGCCATACTCTATTTGTGTTGGGCATATGATCAAGAAGAGCTTTGGCCATTCTAAATGTTTTGTCCATAATGGACCCACCAGCAAGGTTGGTAGCCACCGACTTGTTGATCGAGTCGAGGGAACGATAGAAGCTTTGATGTACGACTCTATTCGACAGACCATGGTTGGGGAATATGGCAACCTTATTTTTGAAATGGAGCCAAATCTCATGTTGTGGCTCTCCTCGAAGCTGTCTAAAATTGGTAATCTCGTCCTCAATTGAAGCATCTTTAAGGGAGGGAAGAATCTATCCAAAATGTCGTTTTAAGCTCCAGCCATGAAGTGATTGACCTGAGGCAACTCTTTGAACCCAACAGTGGCTTCCCCTGTTAAAGAGAATGGGGAAAGCCTCAACTGAATTGACGTTTTGCCGATATTGGTAATATTAAAGGATTGGGAGATTTCAAGAATATTACGTATGTGTCTATTAGTATCTTCACTTGGCTGCCCTCCGAAAAATCCCTTCATTTGCAACAAGTATAGAATGGTGCTCGTCATATGGAAAATGACATTCCCTACTATAGAGAGTAGGCGAATAGCACCAGCTACGTCGGGCAACATTGGCTCATCATCATCATGGTCCATGTGGACGTCCATAGAACCTACTTGAGAGTTTTTTCTCATGAAGTTAAATCTAAACAAGCAGAAAAAACAACAACTAATGTAAAGGCATACAATATTCACAACTAGATTAAATCAACAAACAACTCTAGGCTATCAATGCCCATTTCCCAACAACGGCGCCAAAATTTATAGCGTTCAAATCCACTCCTCAAACTGAGAGAGTGTACACGGTCATATGCAATATAATTTATCCAACTATGAGTTGGGGTCGAGTCCACAGGGAATGAGGAATTATTGCTACTAAAGTTATAAATCAATCGAAACTAACTAACATCATTGTATAACAACTTGTAAAGTAAATTTTAAGGAAAAATGAGATCACTATATGACTCTAAAAGCAATAAAAAAATAGGGTAATGTGAATTGAAGCAACAATGAGAGCAAGTACTATAGATTTCCTATTGACGGGGCGTCGATAGGATTGGGGTTAATTGATAAGTCTAAAAGACCAATTACAAGCATGAATAGTCATGGACAAGTGTGCAACCCCATGTTTCTCAACCACTTGGGTACATTTTACTTGAGTTCTCCCAAACCCCAAGATCACATAAAAAATATCCCTATTAACTTGGAGATGAGTTAAGCTATTTCTAGCCTCATTTCTTTAATGAATTATGAAAATGGGTATTGGCTATCTCTAGCCCAACCCCATACCTTAAACATTCAATTCCCCACAATTTCTTTCTCACCCAAATCCAACTTCTCTTTCTCAAGCAAAAGAAAGATAAGAAAACACAATTTATGTTTGTGACCATAAATATTTCAACTAAAACTTAGAGAAAGCAATAGATTCATGCTGTCGCGCCCCCATTTTTCCTCGCGGAAAAGCGAGATTCGACATGTGACAACTCTTAAGGATTGAAAAGATAAGAGAAGAGTCGCCACTTAACAAATTTAAGGTGCGTTAGGGCACCATTATAAGCAAAGGTCTATTTTATTACCTAGGTCACCAGAGTTGGGCAAGNCTAGGTCACCAGAGTTGGGCAAGGGCTTAAATTACCTCGAAAGGAAGGTGTTAGGCACCTTTCGAGGTCCACAAATGTGGTTCCCGGCCGGATTCATTAATGGGGGGAATTAACTAAGTGATAAGAGTAAAATTGATTTTAACTTATGTACTTAAACTAAATTGATAAAAGAATAAATAATTAAATAGCTAATTAAGTTTAGACATGCAAGTAGAAAGAAATTTGAGCAAACTAAAATCTAAAAATAATTTATCAATAAATACAAAAATTGTGGCAAATAATGTAAGTAAAAAACATAAATAATAAAACAAAATAATTTATTAAAATCCACACAACAAACAAACAAATAAATATTTATTTTAATCATGGGGCCGAGCCTCGGTGAGGCGTCTACGTATCCCTTAGAGGAATCAGGCCAAACGTAGTTCTACATTTAGAAATGTTTGACCTAATGGGATCACCCGTGCAACTTAAATAATACTTTGCAATCTTTTGAATTGCTCGTATTATTCAGTGAGCACAGACTATCATTTCCCAACTACCCCTAGTTGATTATTAACTTAAAACGTTCTATGTGATAGACTATCGTCTTAGTATTTGCCTATCCGTCCCGATCTTAAAGTCCTAGAGGCATTGGACTGCTACTTTGGATTTTTGGGTCTAAAATCCTATGGTTGTAAAGAAAACGTCAAACAAACAGCGAGCTAGAGCAAATAACATGTGAACGCTCTCAAGTAGGCCTCTGTATGACAGGTACAAACAAAATATAAATCCTATAAGCATTAATTCTGAAGAAATGCAAGCGGTCATACACAAAATCTAGCTTCTAAAAAAAAGACTTGTGAGAAGATTAACCAATTGTGTTAATATTAAAATAAGCATGACTTCTGATTATTGGATATTATTCTAGACATCACAACCCTTACGATGATTTCGAATAAAATAGGTGATTTAACTTTCGGTAGTATGAGATCCTATAAACAAGAATTCAGCGAACAAAATGATAAATATACCTGCAAACTAGTTCATAATTTACACTACTAACGTATTCTGTTTAGCAAGTGATTATACAGACACTTCAGACAGTAACATTATTCTACGAACGATATTAACTAATATTTTCATATGGGCATGTTATCTAAATGCAGCTAAGCAGTTCATTTAATTATCGTTTGGAAGCTAGGTTGTCAGTTAAGAATTGTGCAAATCAGGCAAATGGTTAAATACCTCAAGCATGATATGAAATAAATGCAAATTCATAGGTTTTAGTTCTACGAGCAATTTTTAAGGGAGCGTAAATAGCAGACTTCTAACAGATTTCTAACGTCACGTATGTTATTGGGATTCCCTATGGGCATGATTTCTAAACGATATAGCAAAAATAAATAAGAAGTAAAGGAGAAACATACAATCCCCGCCCCATACCCCTGTTTTACTATTTATTATTGTTTTTACATTATTACATATCGGTAGAAATAAAATAAATAAAATAAATAAATACACCACGATAAAAAATAAATCAGTGGAATTATAAACCCTCCAATCCCGGCAGACTCTTCGCTTCACCTGTTCAACAGAACTATACGACAAGATTGTGCACCATACTCTATAACAGATTATGCAATTTATAAACAAACATCTATTTGAACATAACACTGTTAGTTCGCATAACACAAAAATCTAGAATAAAATAAAATGTGGACTAACCGGTAAATCAATGAAAGAAGCAAAGCAATAGTCAGTAATTTTGATAGAAAGCTTTTCAATAATCAGAACCCGAACTCCACACGTCAAGATCACGGGAATCTCGTGGATTCCGAGCAGTGCTCGTGTTGAGGAAGGGCGTAAAAAGAATATAAAGTTAGAAGGAATGAAGCAGTATGTTAAAAGTAAAGTAAAATTTTCTGTTATCGTCCGGATATCTTTGAAAAGAAAAAGGAGCCGTCTTTTATAGCAGAGAAAACCCAACAGTCAACTATAGAATAAAGGGAAAGGAAATAATTAAGGCATCAATCAAGAGACATTTCCTTAATTAAATAAATCAAAGTAGAAAAACTAATTGAAATTTACTATACATTCAAAACAGTTAAGGAAGGAAGAAATTAGTCGAATAACTTTCTTTAAAAAAATATAGAAAGAGATTAACCAATTGGAAAATCAAGAGACAGTAATCAAATTAAGGAATTATTAATATTAGCATACCATAAATAGGTGCATATCATAAAAATAAAAATCTTAAAGAATTCAATCATGGTAATTACGAAATAATTCAAAAATATAGGAAATCACATATTATATATATTGACTAGTCAAGGAAGGAAAATAAATTAAGTAGAGAAGACTTGTCATGATTTAATTACACAAGAGAAAGGAGCAAACTATTACTAACCATTGACCCAAATATTTAAAAATAAATAATTTGAGCTAAACGCCCTTACTTGACACAATTAACATGGACTAGAGAAAATAAGGTAGGGAACACATGAATCATATAATCAAATCATTCAAGATTTACTATGAAAACACCTCCAAAGTTGTCATATATATAATATAAGAACTTCAAATTATAAAAAATCTGCCGGAATAGACAAAGTTGTAATACGATTTGAATCTACACTCATGGAGTAAGAATCTTTCAATTACCCATTCATAAGAAAAAGGCCGTAAAGAATCCATATCAAGGATGACAGAATAAACTAACTCAGGTTCAAATTAAAGTCCAAAAATCAGATTAAATAACGAATGAAATAAAACATGTTGAAAAATAAAGTAATTTAATTGCAGGGATGCAAATCATGAATGCAACACCAGTAGCCGTAATCAGATATACCGAAGATTAAAGGGCACATAACAGGTCAATTTCAGTATTTTACAATACCGAATGCACAATAGATTTAGATTATTATTAAACATAACTAAACATGAGTGCGATTGTTGTTGGTGGATGTTTGGTGGTTCTTTCGATTTCACTGGCGGATTACCAATGGCGTTTCGGTGGTGTGCTGTGAGGTGAGAAAAATGGTGGGAGAAGGATGAGTGGTGGTCGGAGATGGTGAGAAATAGAAGGAGATCTGGTAGGGGTTCTATGCGGCTTTCCGGTGGTTTTCCGGTCGGCAGCAAGGTGAGGGTGAAGGAAATCCGGTGGTCTTCGGAATTCATGCAACGGTAAAGGGAAGAGGGAGACGGGCTGGTGGTGGCGCCGTTTTGGTTTTCCGGCGACGGTGAGGAATAGAGGGAGGTTTGGTGTGGTGTTTCGGTAGTTTACCGGCGAGCAATTTTTGGTGGTTGGGAGTGAGCTTTTGGTGGCTGTTCTCCGGTGACCGGGAAGAAACCGAAGGGAGGTGGAGATGCGGTTTGTGCGGCTGGTTTTTGGTTTTTCTGGCGTAGTGGTGTTCGGGTGGAGGGGAAAAGAAGTGGGAGGAGAGGGTGTGACGGCTGCTGTTTGGACGGTCGAGAGGGAGGAAGGAGGGAGATGAGAAAAGAGAAAGACGATGGTGGTTATGGCGTTTTCCGGCGGACAGTGGTGGCGTCGGGGGGAGAGAGAGGGAGATGACTGGGCGGCGGCCGGCTTAGAGAGAGGAAGGGGAAGAATGAAATGATTTAGGGTTTGGGGGTAATGGGTGGTAAATAAGGAAGTAAAGTTAGGGTTTAATATGGGCCGTTAGATTAGGTGAGATGGACGGCTAGGATTAGATTCTAAGATAGATGGGTCGGATCGCGGGTAATTGGGTAGTCCGGATGGGTTATCGGGTTAGGAAATTAATTTGGCCGAAATTTAATTTAAATAGTGACCAAAATTGTTCGAAATAGCTAAAATTGTCATAAATTCAAAAGGAAGTGGCCAGATTTGAAATGAATTGAATGAAATTGAATAGAAAATGGCTAGAATTTAAATAAATTGGAGGAAATTGAATTTTGCTGCTATTTAATTAATAAATATACTACATTTTGTAAATAATTTAATAAATAGATAATAAAATAGTTTAAATTATAG
>JACEIK010001852.1:191667-203595 GCA_018107945.1 Datura stramonium | reverse complement strand
TCCTAACCCTCCATCTCTTTTAATCTTGCGGGTGATAATTAACCCTACTCATTCCCTTATTTATAAAAAATTCCCCAAACAAAAACTTTTCATTTTTCCTCCCTTCACCAACCTCAGCCGCCGCCTGACCTCCCTCTACCTTCCTCATCACCGGTCGCACCCTCTCCCCCTTCTTCTCTCCTCGTCCTCTCCGACGCCACTCAGCCCCATCTCCTCTCTACTTCTCTTCTCACCATTACTTCGGCGACCCTCACCAACAGCCGCACCACCACCTCCAACTCACCTTCACCTCACCTTTCCCCTTCTCCTCTCCCTCCTTCCCTCACCGTCGCATACCACTGTCCTCCGGCGAAACAACGTCGCCCGACTACCTCCAACTCACCCTCACCTCACCTTTCCCCTTCTCCTCTCCCTCCTTCCCTCACCGTTGCACACCACTGTCCTCCGGTGAAACAACGCCGCCCGACCTCCCTCATTCTCCCTCACCGTCGCACACCACCGTTCCAACCACTACCAGCCACCAGACGGCCCACCTACTCCCCCTTTTTTCCCAATAGTGCAGCGACTGCACCGATGAACTGCCAAAACACCAACCCATCGCCGCCTCACTTCTCTCCCCTCTATCTTCGGTCGTTGCCGACCAATGAGACCACCAGATCTCCCTCGTCCATTGCTCCTCCATTTCCAGCGAAACACCCCCCAAAAACAGCTTCCTCTCTTCGTCGTTCCCTCTTTTTCCATTTTCTTCTCTGTCGCTCCACCTCCATAGCTTTCAGCGAGCACCCGAAAACACCAGCGCCGCTCCCATCTCACCCTCACTTCACCATCCATAACCAATAAATGGTCGGAAAACGACCAGATTCGACACCGTTACTTGTGGTCTTGGACAGACTATAGAACAGAGAAGACGAGTTCACGATGGATCTATCATAGATCTGTCCGTGACATGGTTACTTGACATTTTCAAAATCTCCCTCTTCTCTCTCCCATTTGTTCTTGCCTCTACTAAGCTAGATTTAAATTATTTATGCTCGGCTAAAACATGTTTATATTACTATTTGTGTTTGCTCTTAGAATATCAACTAAGAGTATTTGATTATTTGTGTGATTTTCGTTTCTGCTGTGCTGATCTGACTAATATCCTCATGAAAAACGTTTATTTATTTTTACATGGCTTTAGGTATACACACTTTTCTTATTAAATATTTTTGAAGAATCTTTTGTTATTTGTCCCATACAATTATGTATACATACTCATTGGTGGATTTTTTTTACCTCCTGTTTTGAACTATGATACTAATCTTCTGATATTCTCCTTTGGCCCCTCGTTACTAAGTACAAATTTATTGAAATTTCATGAATAGATTTGATAGCTTTGCCTCTGCTCACTTGGTCCTTGGTAAAAGTAGGTAAAATTAAATTTGTTATAATAATTGATTTAGTATTAAGGTATGATACATATTTATTATGGTCTCAAAATTTTGTGATTAATTGAAATCCCGTTGATTTAGTTGATAAGCTTTATTTGTTTGTCTCAATAATTTTATTTATTTAAAATAGTTGGCATGCAAAATATGGTACTGTAGAATTAATTTGCACTACGGAATAATTTCGTGATCAAAGAATCTAGAAAATTTCCTTACTTGATTTATTTTCTTTACTTGTTTAAAAGACTTCTGCTCATATAGTATGTTGGCAATATGCATTTAATTTAGCCGATTCAGCAGTTGTTTGTTTGTTTATTTATTTATTTTATTCATTCTATTTATTTATTTATGTATGCATTTGTTCACCTTTATTATAATTTGTTTAACAATCCTGGTAAAATCTTCCTTCCGTATGATTTACCTTAGTTAAGAGAAAGATTTACTTGATTATTTCTTTCCTTTTTCTCGTGTTCATAATTATGGTAATTAATTTACTCTTTAGAGATCTCACTATAATTTTATGTCTTAATTTGATTCTGCTTTTCTTTATTCATATAATTGATTATTCTCTTTCTATTTTTTTTTTATTAATTTATTATTCATATAAGCTATTTATTAGGTGACTTTTGTTTAAGGAAAATTGACTCTGCTGATTTCTTTCTTTCCTTAATTGATTTCGTGGGTAGAATCTGTTGATTGGATAATTTAAGGAAACATATTTTCTTTGATGGTTTCCCCTAATTCTTTCCCCTTACATCAACCCTTATTTTATAATTATATAAAGGGGTCTCCTCTTCTCTTGTCATTCATTCGAACACTATCTTTGCAATAGACCTTACTTTCATAAAATATTCATTCTTCCATCCCACTTTAACACGAGCACTGCTCGGGACCCAAGAGGTCCTTGTGATCTTGACATGTTAAAGTTTGGGTCTCAATTACTAGGAAATCCTTTCCGAGAATTACTGGTTGTCACTATTTCGTTATTGATTAATCGGTTAGTTATTTCTCTATTTCACTTTTGATATATTATGAGCAAATCCGCATTGGCATAATAAACATGAACTCTTTAAATATTCTTGCATAAGTCTTATTATGTGTGTGTCTGAATTTTGTGATTCAACTAGTATGTGTAAATATATATTTTTTTTAAAAAAAATTAATTAAATAAGGTTTAAGTTTGGAACTCCCGAATGTATACTTGTATGTGTGTATCGGTGGTATTTATTTGTTTAACAGGTTATTCCTTTTGGGTTGAAGAGTCGCCCGGGACATGAAGGATTATGAATTTGTTCCTTAATGTGTTTTTATTTATTTATTTATTTATTTAATGTTTGTATTAATTTTTTTATTTTCTATTTGTAATAATGTAATAAACGCTAATATAGTGAAAAGGGGNGGGGCGGGGATTGCATGCTTCTTCTTTACTTATATTTTGCTAATATCACATAGAAACCATGCCCATAGGAACCTCAATTATTGATTTTTGCGTATTGTTGATTAATCCAAAAAGTGTGATTTCTTCATAAATTCGTGTAACTTTATAATTATGATTCATACTACTATTGTTAATTATGATTCTTCAAGTATGAGTAGATAAATCCCATAACTAGATTGTGGGAATCATGATGAATTAACAAACATAAATAAAATACTTAGTGATTCTTGAATGGGGTTTATGCATGTATTGTTCTTCCTTCATTTTAATTACTTTTTAACGGTCACGAATGTTAGCACTCTCCTTATTCTTGCTCACCGGACCAAGGGGGTAATAAATGAAAAAAGGGATTAACAACGGGGATTTAAGGCTATCAACCTCATCTAATAGTTTGACCTTGTCCGAAAATAGCTAATTCAATATCCAAGGTAAGGGCTAATTAAGTACACACCTGCACATAGATTAAGTTGTGTGGTGATAATCATCTATTTAGGGGACCAACCGCTAAGGTGAAATTAACTTACTGATGTTGCATGCTAAACACCAGAATGGATCACTAGTATAATAAGCCCGTGTTGTTATGAAATCATACGGAACACAATCCTAGTAAACTCACTCATTGAATACAATCAATTTTAGCCAAGAATATGTTCATTGCTACATAACCTTTTTACATTAATTCTTGTTACAAACTCCCCCTATGAAGATAAGTAGACTAAAAATAATAGTAAGTATGTTAACCGAGGTCTTCTCCATATTCCTCGTGAAATTCGATCCCAAATCTTGTTGGGTTCTATATTTGAGCATCGACTACTTTATATCTCATCTAGAGGTATAATTTGGGCGACATTAAATTTTGGCACCGTTGGCGGAAAATACGGCTTAGAATTTAGTTAATTGTGTTTGCTTTGCTGTTGGTCCTTATTTCTATTTTATTTTTCTTTATTGTTTTTTGTTTCTTTCTAGATTTCAAGTTCGTTTATGCCTAGTACCCAGAGCGAAGGTAAACCTTTGGTTCCAATTGATCACAAACTTGAGCGAACTCTAAGAAATAAAAAGAAAATGGCCAATAGCCGTGGTCAAGAGACTATGGAAGAAGCAACATCCCAAATGTTTGCTGAAGAACAAGCTCATGCACGAGAATGTGAAGTAGTTAGGCTTGCTGAAGAGAGATGCGAAGCTATAGATGCTGAGCGAGCTACACAGAATAGAGGTCCAGACCAGCAAAGGCACCGATATTTTGATAACAATGATGATGCTGATATTGATGAGGCTAGTGCAACTGGTGCTATTATTCCTCCTCCTTTGCCTATTGAGGAAAAGTTTGATATTACTAGCGCAATGATCCAATTACTAAATATGAAGGGAATAGTCTTTGTTCATGCTACTGATGATCCACAAACTTGACGAATTTTTTGGGTAATTGCAAGGCATACAAACAACCGGGGTGAAATAGAATGCAATCCGATTGAGGTTATTTCTCTTTTCACTAGGGAGTGAGAAAATGCCCTGGTTGACTGAGTTGCCGAATGATTCTATTACTACATGAAGGGAACTCAAAAGGGCTTTCCTAGAGAGTTTCTTTCTACCTTCTAGAGAATTACAGCTAAAGAATCAGATATACAACTTCAGTCAGTTAAATTCTAAGGCACTACATGAGACTTGGTTGCGTTGCAATAAAAAGCTGAAACAAGTGCCTAACCATAGGATATGGGAGGATACATTGTTAGAGATCTTCTATAGGTCCCTGAATGCTAGCACAAAGGCGGTGGCCGATATTATTTCTGGAGGAACATTCATGAGTCACACCTACGCATAGGCTGCTGAAGTACTTGACAGGATCACTAAGACCAACAACGCATGGAACACACGAGAGGCAGAGGTTCCTGCCGATACTTATGCGGTAGGTATGTCTGCGGAGTAGAAAAGGAAAGATGAAGAGAGAGATCATGATATTGTTGAGATTAAAACCATGATGGGGCTCCTTGCCAAGAATATTATGGGAGCTAGGACAGAAAAGGTAAATGCAGTTGGTTCTCAAGGAAAATCCCAAAGGATTAATGGTGGAGAGTCAGATTTTGAAGAAAAAGCTAATTATTTGAATGATCAATCGGTAGGTTTCGGGACCAATGTGCAGGGTCTAACCAAGACTCTTGGCGCCAAGGTCAAGGGAATCGAGAAGCAGAATCTAGTGGTTCTAGGGTTGAAGATATGTTATCCAAAGTCCTGAAACAGATGGAGGCTAATGATGACCATTTTAAGGAGCTTCGATATTTCCGGGATGAGCTGAAATGTAGAGTCATATGCCATTGCTATCAAGAAGATTGAGTAGAAGCTTGTTCATATGTCTGCTGCTATGAATCAGAGGTAGAAGAGCACACTTCCTAGCAACATGGTACATAACCCATAAAATAACAGTCATTGTATGACTGTTACTACTAGAAGTGGAAAGGTGACAGTTGATCCTCTTATGCAAATTGTGGTTGATGGAACCTAGTTGAGCTAGAGTTGATTGATGATGATAAGGTGTTAGATTCTGAGGATCAGGTTGTGGTTGATGATATAGCTAAGAAGACAACTCTTATTATTAAAAAGGAGAGTGTGTCTGAAAAAGAGAAGGAGAAGGAGGTCCCTCAAAAGTTGACTCTCATTCCTAAACCTCCTCCACCTTTCTCACAGAGGTTAAAGAAGAGGGCCGAATAAAAAAAGTATCATAAATTTATTTTTATGTTGAAACAATTATTTGTGAACATTCCTTTAGTTGAGGCACTTGAGTAGGTGCATGGCTATATGAATTTTATAAAGGATCATGACACTAAGAAGAGGACCGTGAGCTTTCATCCTGATGATAATTTACACCATTGTAGTGCAATAGAATCTCGGTCTCATGTGTAGAAATAGAAAGATCCTGAAGCATTCACCATACAGTGCACTAGTAGAGCTTTTTAATTTTGCTAACGCTCTATGTGGTCTAGAACTAGTATTAATCTTATGCCACTTGTACAGTTCAGACAGTTGGGCTTGGAAGCCCCAAAATCGACTAAAATAGGACTTCTGATGGCAGATCGTATGGTGAAAAATTCTGTGGGATTCTTTATAATGTTCTAGTGAAGGTTGAGTCCTTTATATTTTTGGTTGATTTTGTTATTCTTGACTGTGAGGTGGATTTTGCGGTCCCTATTATCTTAGGTCGACCATTCCTTACCACCGGTCGTGCTCTTGTGGACATGAAGACTGGAAAATTGAAGTTTCGGTTGAATAACGAAGAAGGACTTTCAATCTGTGCCGGTCCATGAAGTAGCCAAATGATATGCGGGTGGTTTTAGTGATTGATATTGCGAAGTATGAGCTTCCAATGATGCCCATTGATGAGAGGTTGAGTATTGAGTACTTAGCAGGAGTGTTGAGGAATGTTGATATTGATGAGATAAATGGGTGCGTTGAGATAGTTAATGCACTTGTCAGTATGGGGTCGTGCACTTATGCTTCGAAAAATATTGATCTTGATCTGAAGAATCATGTAATCCCACCGGATAAGCCATCTATTGAGGAGCCTCCAATCTTGGAGCTCAAGGCGCTCCCATCTCATTTACGATATGTATTTTTGGGAGCCGGAAACATATTACCGGTCATTGTAGCAGCAGACTTGGTGGAATGGAAAGTGGAGACTTTACTCTCCATTCTGAAGAGGTACAAGAAGGCCATTGGATGGTCCATAGCGGATATTATAGGGATCCATCAAGTATTTATACACATAAGATCCAACTTAAGCTAGATTGTATTATGAGTATTCAGCATCATCGTAGGTTGAATCCACCTATGTAAGATGTGGTCAAGAAAGAGATTATTAAGTGGTTGGATATAGGCGTGGTTTACCCTGTTGCAAAAAGCAAATAGGTGAGCCCGATCTAGTGTGTTCCAAATTCCAAATGCTAATAATGAGCTTATTCCAATGAGACTAGTCACGGGTTGGAGAGTATGCATGGACAATAGGAAGCTAAATCATTAAATACAGAAAGATTATTTCCCGATGCCATTTATGAATCAGATGTTAGACCGACTTGTAGCTAGGGGGTGGTATTACTTTCTTTATGGTTATTCGGGATATAATCAGATCTCCATAGCCCCAAAAGACCAAGAGAAAATCACCTTCACTTGCCCCTATGGAACATTTTCCTTCAAGAGGATGTCATTCGGGTTATGTGATGCACCCGTCTTTTTTCAGTGCTGCATGATGTCTATATTCTCTGACATGGTGGAGGACACCATTGAAGTTTTTATGGATAATTTTTGGGGGTGGATGACTCTTTTGATGATTGCTTAGCTCATTCGAGCAAGGTGCTGCAGAGGCATGAAGAGAACAACTTGGTGCTTAAATGGAAAAAGTGTCATTTCATGGTCAAGGAAGGTATCATTCTCGGCCACAGGATTTTGGGTAAGGGAACTAAGGTGGACAGGTCAAATATCCATGTGATAGCTAGTTTGCCACCTACAATTTTTGTGAAGGTCGTTCAGAGTTTCTTAGGTCATGCAGGGTTCTATCGGAGGTTCATTAAGGACTTCTCAAAGATTTCACATCCCTTGTGCAAGCTACTTGTGAAGAAGGTGAAGTTTGTATTTGGATTCATGCTTGAAGGAAAGATTGACTACTGCTCCTATCATAGTTGCACCTGACTAGTCCTTACCAGAGGTTATGTGCGATGCTAGTGGAATAGCTCTAGGGGCTGTTTTGGGCCAAAGGTGTGATAAGATTTTTCATCCGATCTATTATGATAGCAAGGCTCTTAATGCAGCTCAGCAAAATTACACCATGACTGAGCAAGAGTTGTTGGTTGTGGTATTTGCATTTGAGGAGTTTCAGCCTTACTTGCTTGGAACTAAAGTGATCGTTGAATGAAAAATAATCTTATTAGTAATGAGAATTACGTATATTTTTAGCCAATTTTCTCTTTGAGTCGAGTCATCAACTACCACTCTATGTGGGGATAGTGGAAGTAATAGGGCAATAACAGGAAAAAAAGCGAAATAGGATAAAGAGATTAACAAAAAAACAAGAGTGCAATTGGAGCTTAAAAGAATATGCACCCCACTCTTGGAGAAATAAAAAGGATGAAAGTTATGTTCAAATAATATACCGTCTCTTTGATAAAAAATTTTTAATTTTAATTTTGAAAACTGAAAAAAAGAGAAATAAGAGAATCTGGGTGGTTATTGGAGGATTTACGGTAGGTAATATGAGAGAGTAAAAATAGTCAAATATGCAGTAAAAAGTAAATATATGGCATACATACAAACTATGCAGCTCTGGGATACTTGGTGGCAATGAAGTAAGCCAAACTACAGTTAATTAGATAGGTACTCTTGTTGCAAGAGTTTGAGGTTGAGGTTAAGGATCGGAAGGGGACCAAAAATTAGGTGGCGGATCACTTGTCTAGACTGGAAGCAGATGCAACATTGCAAGATAAGCTTGATATAAATGATACATTTCCTGACGAATAGGTTTTGGCGGCATCACAAGATCTTATTCCATGGTTTGCGGACTTTGCTAATTATCTGGTGAGTGATGTGGTACCTGAAGATTTATTCCTTTCACCATAGAAAGAAGTTCATGTCTGATGTGCGGAAGATTTTTATGGGATGAGCCATACTTGTTCCACATTTATGCTGATGGAGTAATCTGGAGGTGTGTACCCGAGTCTGAGATGCTAAGCATATTGGAGGCTTGTCACTAATTTCCTATTGGGGGTCATCATAGAGGGATCTGCACAACCCATAAAATTATGCAATGTAGGTACTATTGGCCAACTATTCACCAGGATGCACATGATTTCGCATAGGCATTGACTTTATGGGACCGTTTGTAAGCTCGAGTGGGATGACGTACATACTTGAAACTGTGGACTATGTATCCAAGTGGGTGGAGGCAGTGGCGCTTCCAATAATGAAGGCAAGAGTGTCACAACGTTCTTAAAGTGGAACATTTTCTCTAGATTTAGGACTCCTAGAGCAATCATCACTGATAGGGGTTTGCACTTTTGCAATCGGTTGTTTCGGACTTTGCTTGAAAAATATGGGGTGAAGCATAGGGTGGCAACGCTTTACCACCTGCAATTTAGTGGGCAAGATGAAGTCTTCAATCGGGAGATAAAGACCATCCTAACGAAGACTGTGAATGCTAGGAGGATGGATTGGTCTAGAAAGCTAGATGATGCCTTATGGGCATACTAACAACCTTCAAGACCCCTATAGGTATGTTTCATTATCAACTTGTGTATGGAAAATCTTGTCATCTTCAGGTCGAGCTTGAGAACAAGGTGATGTGGGTGCTCAAGAAGTTCAATCCGAATTGGAGTGATGTTACAAGCTTAAGGATTGATCAATTAAATGTTAGTTGAATTTCATTTGCGAGTCTATGAAAGTTCAAAAATTTATGAAGAAAGGATGAAGATACAACATGACCGGAAAATTGAGCAAAGAGTGTTAGCCCTAGGGATCTAGTTTTGCTGTTAAATTCAAGGCTTCGCTTGTTCCCTAGCAAGTTGAAGTCTAAGTGGTTGGGGCCATTCTGAGTGGTGCAAGTATTTCCATATGGTGCAATAGAGCTAGAAAATCCTGAAGGAAAACGCTTCAAGGTGAACGGTCAGTGGGTATAAGCATATCTGAGAACAAGCAAAGAAATCAAATTGGTTGACTTTTGGGCCATGGGCGAAGTTTGAGTAACACGGGGACCCGCACGCAACGTTAAATTAGGTTCTTCATGAGAGGCAATCCATAGAGGTATCTTGGTGAAGACTGAGTAGCCTAAATACCCGCGTCGTGCGGCAATGTCAAATCAGGCGCTGCTTGGGAGGCAACCCAAGTTGTAATTATAATTCGAATATAGTTTTCACGTGTGTTGAGATGTATAGCTGGGAGTGAGATGGGGAAATTGGAGTGGGAGAAAAAAAAATCTAGTGCAAAAAGCACAGAACAAGTTGTTAATAGACATAATGGCTAGTCATAACCAATCATGGTTATAGAACCAGAAAATTAGAATATGAAGTTCAGTTGAAGGGTGACCCAATAAATCGTAAAGTAGCTCAACGAATCATTAAGTCATTCGTCGTGAAAAATGCTGAAAGTACACTGGTGGAAAGGACCAGTGACTCAGTGCACGAGCCGTCAATTCACCTAACGAGTCGTTGCCTGAGTCGTTAGGTCCATGGTGAGTTTTATTTCGGGAAACGATGTAATGAGTAACATAAACAGTCATGGCCACTTCCAATGACTTGTTACAAGGGGCAGAGGTATAACAGTTCAAAAATCTCTTAACCTGACATGACCCATGATGGTCATGTTTAAAATTGATTTTCTTCTTTATTTTGCACACGTTCCCTCATTCACTCCACATTCAAAGCCCCAAAATTAATGGTTTCCCTCCCCCTTACTACTCCTTACCTTCACTTTCACCTTCACAAAAACAACATAACCCATCACTGTCACAACACCACCACAGCACAACCGCACATCGCCATCACTCTTCCCATCAATTTCAGGGATTCTAGGCGTACAAACAATCAAGTTCTCATTTACTCAATTCAAAAATCCCATCAAAATGAGTTTTGCAATGCTTTATGTATTCAAATAAGCTCCCCATGCTTGAAATTGTCCATATGACTTTGAGGTTCATCTCATGTTAACCCTAATGTGATTTGATTTTGGCAGACTAAACTTTTGACCTTAAATAGTTGATTGAATGGATGAAATTTGAGTAAAATTTTAGTGGGTTGCAGTTGTGCAAACCCTTTTGAATAGTAATGAATAATGGTTGGCTTGGGTTGTCTATACCCATTGAGTTGGTGGGCATAACGATTTGTAAATATTTTGGTAATGAAACTTTTGGATTGTTTTGCCCGCCCAACTCCCACCATAATAGGTTGCAAGATTGTGGAATACGTGAAGTCTGAGTAAACTAGTATGCCCAAGGTTTTAAACTTGAACAAAATTGTCTGTACGTTGATGACGCCTCATGTAACGACTCGTTAAATTACTTAACGAGTCGTCACCACTGACCTTAAATTATTGGAATACTAGACTCTTAAGAATGAGTCACTTAACAAGTTGTTTTATTACATAATGACTCGTTAGGTGATTTCTCCTGAGTGGGCAAACTTGGATAGGTTTCCGAAGTTAAGTAACGGATGACCTAACGAGCCGTTACCACTAGTAACGACTCATCAAGTACAATCATTAATTTTATTGGAAAACATGATGAAACCTTGAAGTTCACTTGATGGATGACTTAACAAGCCGTTTCCAGCGGTGACGACTCATATAGTCCCTCATTTTGACTGAGATCTGACGTTTCTTCTTGCACATTTTTATTGAGATTTTGGTACTAACCTTACTTCCACGGTACAATGCCGCCAAAGGGAACTTCATAGAAGGGCAAGGCTAAGAAGCATCAGCTAGAAAAAGGACAACCCTCAACTCATAAGCTAGTCAACGAACCAACCTCCTCAGAAGAGTCGAGTGGCTCCGTGGAGGAATATCAGGTGGAGCATGAGAAGTTGGAGAGGCGATCAACCAGGGCTCGAAATAAAAATCCTAGCATCCCGACAGCCATGGTCGAGTCTCCGACTTCAATTGCACGGGACCTGCCCAACGACGAAGGGGAGGAAGATGGAGACTCATCCCCAGAGGAATAGGGTGTGAGTACAATGCTAGACAGGGAAATGAGTCCCAAAATAAGGACTAAAGTGCTGCCAACAATGAGACCGAGTCTTCGGACACATCTCCACACTCCATCGAAAGAGCACAAATGTAGATGCTTATAAGCAGATGGTCTGTTCCAGGCATGAGAATGATATATAATCGAGACATTGTTGCTAATGATAGGGGAAACACAAAGAGGAGCATATATAAGGAGCCAAAAGTGGTCATTGCCGGGATCAAAGACCTGCCAGAGATTCAGACACTATTTAAGAGGTACAGGTTCAGCTGGCTGAGTGGCAGCTATAACCCAACATTGTTATGGGAATTTTATGCAGCATATGCAGCCACCCTCACAAATCAGGCCCGGGG
>JACEIK010001852.1:68606-86615 GCA_018107945.1 Datura stramonium | reverse complement strand
ATCCACGTAATTAATTGCCCACGAACTAGAATTAGCATCCTCGCTCACAATGTAGTAGTGAGGCTAGTTTGTCGTGTTTAGAGGTTCGGAAGACCATGAAAATGCAATTCTAATTATGTGAGACAACAACTGATAGTTTCATACTTAAACCATTGCAAATCGTAGTATCGCATGATTATCCGGCTTCAACTCTATGTTGCTCCTTGACTGAATTCAGAGTATTTCGTTGACCGCCCCTAGATTTAATTAACTCTACCGAAAACTTATATAATCAACACTTGCGGTATTTAATATCACACTTGAACTTGATAGTTAGCTGAATTGGTCCAGTCCTTGTGGGTTCGACATCTGGCTCTTCAAAAGGGCCACTATATTACTTGTACGATCCGTACACTTGCGGGCTCAACACACACGCCCTAGAATAGCCTTTCCCGCAAGAACATCCACAATAGATCCAGTGCGCTTGACAAGATCTCCTTCTTTAATAGTAGTATCACTACCAAAGACAACAATCCCTACATTCTCATTCTCAAGATTNGAACATCCACAATAGATCCAGTGCGCTTGACAAGATCTCCTTCTTTAATAGTAGTATCACTACCAAAGACAACAATCCCTACATTCTCATTCTCAAGATTCCAAGGCTATTCCTATCACACCGCTGGAAAATTCAACCATTTTCCCATCTTTAATCTCGTTCAATCCATATATACGTCCAATCCCATCTCTACCTGAGATCACTCGACCAATTTCATCCACTTGAAAATTCATGTAGATGTTTCTAATTCGACTTTCTAATAGACTTGTCAGTTCCACAGCTCGGGGTTAAAGTTCCATAATTCAGATAGATAGAAGGGAGAATGCCGCTGACAAAGAAGAGCTCTACCAGTCTCTCCTTTTTTTGCTTCCATCAATGACTAGTTCTAAGTCCAAGCGATCAAGCGCTTGCCAAAGCATTCTATAAGGCAGGTTGTAGTGGGTCCCATGGTTCTCTATTTGATTAAAGTGTTCCAAGTAGGTATTCAAGGAGAATTCCTTACCATTTGGATAGAAGAGTTCCCCCCTAATCTGGTGCCTTTTCTCTAGAATGGACTCTTCTTGAACCCTGTCCAAACGAAGGGCTTCCTCTATCTTTAGTTCCGTTCAAAATTGGATGTCAATAATCTCCTCAAAAATCTCTTCGGGCAAGGGACTCCCGATAGTATTTATGAAAAGGTGATCATTGAGCTCCCGATCCCTCTCTCAATCCTCCTATAACAGATGATAAGGCTCAGCAATAGGAGGCACTGCGGGTTCACCAGGGTTGGGAGAGTCCGGGGCCGGTTGGTTGAGATCGGTTGTGGAATTACCACGGGAACTGCTTCCAAATAAATCAGTCAAAATGAATTCCCTTCCTCCAGCGCCCTCACCTGATCCTGAGCTAGAGGCCCCCGAAGTAGCCATCATGTTACACAATTCTGAAATTAAGAATTGGAGAGACCATGCAATCTCTAAGGCTAGCGCTTCGAAGCACCCAAACCCTCTGAGAGAAAAGGAAAGAGTCTTCCCACTGAGAGATAAAGCCAGCCTTTCGAGAAAGCCCCAATAGACCTCAAGAGAACCTAGTATACGATAGAAAGAATATAAGGCTGCAACCACGAAGGTAGAAAAAAGTATAAATAAGAATCCACTACATAAGAAAAAAACTAGAATTAAATCTTGGAAATGATTTGATCTATTTCAAAAGGAATGAAGGAAGGAGTCGACGAATTGTTTAGCGATTTCATGCTTCCTATATTGTCGGGTCCCTCGCCTAGGGGCCAGAAAGGGCAACTTCCTTTCCAGCCTTAGGGAGGGCCCGGTCGGGGCTTCCGCAACACCCCATTGCTAACTAGACGGGCAACAACCCATCCTTTATTGCCTTTGAAACTTAACAAATCCCCTCCTTTATTCCAATCTGGGGTCTCGTCCCTAGACGACTTGAGTAAAGGGGGAATCCAATCGTAACTGGGCCCTACAGTGGTAGAACCTCGTGAACCAGGCATACTGCATGACTTGCTTTTCTTCTCTTATGATATTTATGATATTGATAAGTCTAGCCTTCGCTCTTGCCTATAATATAATAAGAGGTCAAGGATCGAGTCATCTGTTCATAGTTTCACTTCGCTTCTGCCATTCTGTTCCCCTCGGACTATTAAGGGAAAGAAAGGCAAGGAAACGTTGGTATGCACGAGACAAGAATAAGACACCAACCAAAAGTACGCTTTTGGAATCAGGTGAGTCAAAGGTCAGGAGCTCAATCAAAACTAGCTACACTTCCCTCTCAGACTGCCTGCAATCTGAATTGAGGACGGGTTTTTGGGGTTAGCTCACCCTCGCGGGATCGTGACCCTTTTTCCTAGCCATTGTAGCACATATGTCACCCAGGGCATAAGGGGAATGATGACTTGATGTCATCCTCACCTTCCTCCGTCTTATCATGGTAGTTTGTTTAGGGTTACAAACTCAACGATGGAAACTAAACACGAGGGTTGCGCTCATTGTGGGACTTAACCCAACACTTTATGGAACGAGCTAACGGCAGCCATGCACCACCTGTGTCTGTGTTCCCGAAGGCACCCCTCTCTTTCAAGAGGAATCGCGGCATGTCAAGCCCTGGTAAGGTTCTTTGCTTTGCATCAAATTAAACCACATGCTCCACCACTTGTGCAAGCTCCCATCAATATCTTTGAGTTTCATTCTTTCAAACGTACTCCCTAGGTGGGATACTTAATGCGTTAGCTATAGAACTGCACGGGTCGATACGCACAGCGCCTAGTATCCATTGTTTATGGCTAGGATAGGGTATCTAATTCTATTCTCTCCCCTAGCTTTCGTCTCTCAGTGTCAGTGTCGACCCAGTAGATTGCTTTCGTTGTTGGGGTTCTTTTCGATCTTTATGCATTTCACCGATCCACCGGAAATTCCCTCTGCCCCTATCGTACTTCAGCTTGGTAGTTTCCACCGCTTGTCCAGTGTTGAGCCCTAGGATTTGACAGCGGACTTAAAAAGCCACCTACAAATGCTTTACACCCAATCATTCCGGATAATGCTTGCATCCTCTATATTACCGCGGTTGCTGGCATAGAGTTAGCTGATGCTTATTCCCTAGATACCGTCATTGCTTCTTCTCTGGGAAAAGAAGTTCACAACACGTGGGCCTTCTACCTCCATGCGGTATTGCTCCGTCAGGCTCTTGCGCATTGTGGAAAATTCCCCACTGTTGCCTTCTCTCTCCTTCTTCAGCACTTCCCAGTCCTTCCCACTATACCTGGATATCAACTAAAGTCTTGTATCCTTTATCGCCTTTTATCCATCCCATACTGCTTTTAAACCACCAACTTCTATTCACCAAGCCCACCCCGCAGCAAGAACTTCATTTTCTTACCTATGATGATAGATCTATCGTTGATTGGCTCAGTGTGAAGTATCATCTTATTACCTTAAAGTGATCCTCTATCTATTTACCTAAACTCCAAGTAGTAGTTATACCGGGCAAGCTTTGTATTCCAGTCTAAGGGCGGGATCAGCATAGGAAGCACATTCTTATCAGATAGGAGGACAGAAAGAGGTTGGCTATAACTAATACATGATCAAAGGATCTAATAATAGTGATGTGATTGAAGGTTCAGCGGGCTTCCTAGAAATGAGGCTAATCCTTAGCGCGAGGTTTCATTCAATGGAATTTTCGATCTAGGGCTACTCAAGTGAATGGGGGGGTTCAGTCCAGGAGGTTAGTTTGGACTCACTTTGTCATTCTAAAAGATGCAAAATAGATTTTTAGCAGCTATTACATGAGTATAAAAATGTACCTACTAGAACAGCAAATGGTAAGTCCCTATCTCTGGCAGATTGCCCAGGGAAGTCAGAAGGGAATGGACATCATAGTAGAGAACGCGATCCGGGAGGGATGCTCGCATTTCCTTCTCGTCGAGGCCAGACTAAATCAATGATTGCAGCTAAACATTCACCACTGCATTTCTATGTTTTACGGCCTTTATCGACTACAGCCGATCGAAGGAAGGCATCTCTGATCCACCGATTCACCACTGAACGGCTTTGGCTTTCTTTTTCTACACGACCGATGAGGACTTGAAAGAGAGCTTCCTGGACACCACTTCTTTCTAACAAAGGTGGAGCGCACCCTCACTTACATTACACTCCCTTTTTAATGTGCACCTTACAAGCAAAGGTTCTCGGGACCGCTTTTACGTCTACCAAGCAATCAATCCTCCCCATTCCCACTCTAAAGCATTTAAGGGGCATTTCAGCACTAAGATATAGAATGTTAAAAGCATGAATAGACGCACTAATGCTAAGGGCTGGTGCGCATAGCTCTTTCTACTGTGGAATTCTAGTCAGTTGTACCTAACCTCTATTCACATCGCAAATAGCAGATAAGGCACATCTGATCTTTCTTCTTCAGTACCAGGCATAAAAGGAAAAGAGCTAGCAATAAGAGCAAAATCTTGGATCTAGAGCAAATGTTGAGCCAACTTTTCCAGATCGAACCACGTTCGTCTTAGAGTACTAGTCAAGCTCATCACTAGGTAACGAATGAGTCGAAGCAGATGGTGATCAGATATGGACAGCTAGTCAAGCTCTAGCTTATGGAGAAAGGGTAGTTGTTTCAAGTCTAACAAAATCTTAAGAATAATATAGGGCTTGATAGAGGTTGCCAACCATTAGTATCCGACTAACTAAAAAAAAGGCTTGTTGCCCGTTCTAAACTAAAGTAAAGAACAATGGGAGACTCGTCTTCACCGACAACCACCATGTATGAGTGCATGATGATCCCACGTCTTGTCCACATGGAGGAGCCATCCTAAGCCTTTACAGGGCAAAGGATTAAGTAAGTTTTGATATCACGGTGTGCCCTTGGGTGGGGGAAACGCTCTCTTGAGAGGCCCCAAAGTATACGTACATTGGCGCGTAGTTCATAAGACAGGGGAACCTTTGAACCTCTAGCTGAATAGGTGTTGGACACTACTCCCAAAACATACATAATGCTCATATAATCATATATCAAATCATAACTTAAATCTTAACATATAGGGAGTCTTGACTCCAAACATAAGATAAACAAACTTATTAGCCTTGGCTAAATCATGAAATCATACTTAACTTTAGTGGGCTTGGCCAAGTCTTAACATAATGCTTATATAAAACCAACATCATAAGGAAAATCATACATTCATACATGGGTAATTTATAAATATTCAATCATACTGGAAATCATAAATCATAAACTTGACTTTTCATGAAGCTTGCATATTGGGAATAATCTTCTAAAATTTGAAATCATGAATTTATAATCAAAATAGGTATAAAATTTACCCATGAATCTTAAACATACTTTGGAACATGAAGGGAATCGACCCATAATCAAATCATAGAGGATTTCATGAAATTTGGTAAAACCCCATAAGATCATAAACTTGAATTAGGACTTGAGGAGAAATTTGGGTATGAGAGTGAAAGTAAACTACTATTCATATTCCTATATACTTGGGTTGAGATATTTGATAGAAGGATGAGGGGAGCTCAAACAAGAGATAGAACAAATTGATGTGGATATCCCTGGCCTGCATGCTCAATTAAATAAAAAAGTTGTGGCGTATGAGGCCCAACTATGAATTGTTGTGGATACTAACTAGCTTCTATTTGAGAAATAAGAATTTCAACCATTTAACTATTCTTTTTGATTGATGCCGACGTTGAGAAGGTGTACAAAAGTGAAAATGTTATAAACAATGCAGCTTTGGAGTTTGGGCATATTATCCCTCATTCTAAATACTTACTGACAATGTATTTAGTTAAAAACATAGATATTGAGTCTTTCAAGCTATAAAATATATGTAGATGAGGAAAAAGGCCCTTATATTCTAAAATTTAGTTATGCCGAAGATACAAAACAATATCCCTCGCTTATGGCCCAAGAAGGGAAAATGTGACATCAGTTGCTTGATTCTTTTATTTTAACACCATTGCTGCTCGGCGAGAAGAAAATTGAAAAAGATACTAGGGGTGCAATTCTTATCCTCAAAGTGGAAGAAAAAGTGGTGGACTTGATGGCATTATGCCCTGACATTAAATCAAGCATTTGTTTGTATGATAACACAAAGGTTGGGAATCCCAAAACTAGAGTATGAACTTAAAATAAATACGGAAGCAAAACTAGAAAAATAATTGAAACGACTAAATAAGAACTAAGAGATATGGATTTGACAAGGTCCAAGTAACAACGAATTGGCTATAGGTAAACCAAACGCTTTTACTTGAGAAACTAATCAAGTTTAGAATCGAATCTTGACCGCTTTATGAGTAACGTTAGACAACAATTAGTAAGTGTACTAATCGCCTTCTAAGAATACCAAGAAGAAACCAAATATATCAAAAAAGAATTATCTTACTACCATAAACTATGAACTAGTTAGGTTGCAAGATAAATTCAAAAGTAATCTTCCACAAAGGTTCAAAAGAACTCTCAAATATTTTAATATTCAAAATCTCATTTACATGAATGAACAAAGACCCCTTTATATAGTAGTGAAGAAGGGGTTGGTCCAAAGATATCATAAATGAAAATGATACTTCCCAGGACCTAGAAAACTACCACACACATTATTCTATGAAGTCAACATAGAAGAAAACAACTATTAAATGTTATAGAAGGATGCCACACAAAAAGTCCTAGGAGTCAACATAGAATAAAACAACTTTAAATTTAATTTAGAAATTAATTTAAAAAATGCTGCAGTATTTTCTTCATTTAGGGGATGATTTGGGCTCCATTTCATCTCCTCTTGGACTTTAATTTTGGCCTTGAAATAGATGTAATACTTGGAGAAAATATCTTCATTTGGCTTGAGATCTTCTTCCATCGAAAGACACTTTTTAATAGCTAATTCCAGCCCATTAAGTTGGTCTTCAAATTTTTTTGGGGATCTTGTCATGGGTCATCTTGGAACTTCCAAAGCTTCCTTAGTTGATGATGATTTTTCATGGATGTTATCCTTCCCCTCTTCTTCAATAGAATTCGTACTCAAATTCAATGTTGCGTCAAATAAAGAAAGATCAGCAACATTAAAGGTAGCACTAACTTCATATTCACTAGGAAGATCAAGATTGTAAACATTGTCTCCAATCTTTTCAGGGACTTCAAATGGACCATCTCCTCTTGGGTGTAACTTGGATTTTCTTTTTGTAATCAATTCCAAAACTGATAGACATAAGCCTCCTAACTACCCAATCAAACCATGATTAAAAGGAAGTTATACACCATCTTTGCTCTCACCTTCATCTTCTTCCTCTTTATCACTCTTTTCATTCTCATATTCTATTTCAAGAATCTTCTTAGATACCCTAAAAAGACCGTCATTAGGCATTTCTACATCATCTTCACTCATACCTCCCTCTTCTTTCTCATCCTCAATTTTTTCACTCTCATATTTTCCATTTTCTCTCAAGATAATGTTTCTTCTAGTTGGACATTCATGCATCATATTCCCTCTCCCATGACATTTATGACATTGAATGGAACTAAAGGTTTAGATGACTTAGGAAAAAAAGATTTACCTCCCTCTTTCTCATCTACTTTATCCTTTCCTTTGTCTTCTTGAGGTCTAGAAGATACTTCTTCTTTTGACCATGGCTTCTTGGAAATGGTGTTTGGTTGATTCCTCCACGAACTAGCCTGATGTCTTATTTTATTTTTCTTTTCTACTTTTACATCCAAATCTACTAATTCATCTAAAGTTACACATGGTTGTATCTCTACTATATCAACTATTTGTTTATTTAAACCATTAATAAATCTATCCATAGTATCCTCTTCATCTTCCATGCAACTAGGTTGGATTATAGACATATCCATAGCCTTACAGTATTCATCAACATTCATGGTTCCTTGCTTCATTGATTGAAGATGTTGTTGCAGGTCTCTTTCAAAATGCAAAGGCACAAACTGTTTCTTTATAACTCTCTTCATCTCAGCCCAAGTAACAATGGGTGGTCTCCATCTTGTTGTCTATCCCTTATAAGCTTTTTCCATCAAATTGAAGCATAGTCAGAAAATTCAACAACAGAAAGCTTAACCTTCTTACCTTCTGAATAGTTGTGACAATCAAAAATGGCCTCAACTCTCCACTCCCAATCAAGGTACAAATCTTGATCTCGTGTGCCCTTGAAAGATGGAATCTTTATCTTTATGCTATTTATGTTGTCATCTTCCAATCTAGCTCGTTATCCCCTTCTATCTCTCCCTATCCTATCTAGATTTACATCAAAATTATCAACCAAATCGTAAACAGGATTTTCTTGATTCACAATGGGGGAGTCGGGTACATTCCTCCTATTTTGAGGTCTTGAATTATTTTGGGGTGGTACAACAGGTTGATTTCCCCTCCTAAGTTCAGCTATTGTCTTATTTTGTTCAACAATGGCATCCTTTATCTCTTGGAATTGTAAGTTCCATCTTTCAAATTGTTGGTGCATAACTTATAAAGTAAAATCATTTCTTGCTCGGATCTCCACTTCTTGAGCAGCCCCTTTTTCACCATCACTATCACTTGTATTAGATATCTTAAAGAAAATGGTGTATCACTCAAACTTGACTTTTTTTCCCTCAATTATTCTCACCCACTCCTACCTTTTCCTCTCAAATGACCTTTGGAAAGAGACTTCGTGAATTTATATTTAACCCCACCAGTGTCAAGTCTTTAGTAGTAAAATAAGGAATCTTGGTGCACAAAAAAAAGGTGAAGAACCAACCCTAGGAAGAATAGGATTTAGTTGAAACAAGACTCGAAAAAAAGGAAAGGATTTTAGAACAAGATAAATATCTAGGATCCCCTCTTCTTGTGTTCTATCAAAAACCTCTCTTTCTTTTTTCTTTCTTTTGAAACAATTAGATGAGGAAAAACTTCTTGAAGTGAAATAAAAAAATTTCTTTTTCTTTTTGCCTTTTTTTAAATGTTACTATTCACTGCCACAGTAGTGTTTTTTAATATTACTGTTCACTGCGACAGTAACATTTTTTTTTGCTCTTTGTTCAAGAAACTCCTAAGAATATCAAGAATGGAATCTTGATAGAACCATTTTGATACCACTTGATAACACAAAGGTTGGGAATCCCAAAACTAGAGTATGAACTTAAAATAAATACGGAAGAAAAACTAGAAAACTAATTGAAACGACTAAATAAGAACTAAGAGATATGGATTTGACAAGAACCAAGTAACAACGAATTGGCTATAGGTAAACCAAATGCCCTTACTTGAGAAACTAATCAAGTTTAGAATCTGATCTTGATCGCTTCGTGAGTAACGTTAGACAATAATAAGTAAGTGTACTAATCGCCTTCTAAGAATACCAAGAAGAAACCAAAGATATAAAGAAAGAATTATCTTACTACCATAAACTATGAACTAGTTAGGGTTCGAGATAAATTCAAAAGTAATCTTCCACAAAGGTTCAAAAGAACTCTCAAATATATTAATATTCAAAATCTCATTTTCATGAATGAACAAAGACCCCTTTATATAGTAGTAAAGAAGGGATTAGTCCAAAGATATCATAAATGAAAATGATACTTCCTAGAACCTAGAAAACTACCACACACATTATCCTATGAAGTCAATATAGAATAAAACAACTATTAAATGGCATAGAAGGCTTCCACACACAAAGTCCTAGGAGTGAACATAGAATAAAACAACTTTAAATTTAATTCTAGAAACTAATTTAAAAAATGTTGTAGTATTTTCTCCATTTAGTGGATGATTTGGGCTCCATTTCATCTCCTCTCGGACTTTAATTTGGGCCTTAAAATAGATGTAAGACTTGGAGAAAATATCTTCATTGGGCTTGAGATCTTCTTCCATCAAAAGACACTTTTTAATAGCTAATTCCATCCCATTAAGTTCTTCAAATATATTTTTATGGGATCTTTTCATGGGTCCTCTTGGAACTTCCAAAAGTTCCTTAGTTGATGGTGAGTTGTCATGGATGTTATCATTGTAGATCACCCAATCTTTTTGTTTTTTTATTTATTTATATTTGTAGATTTACTTATGTAGGAGTTTGAGCGTGAAAGCAATCTCACTGAAGTATGCAAAAGCAAGCTTTAGAGTTGGAACTAAATGTGAGGTACCTGCATAAAAAATCAAGTCTTGTTGTGAGAAGTTCGAGTACTTTATGAGATGTTATGCTTCGGCCTTTGGCCTTCCATGGAGTTTTTTTCACCCTTATATTATTTTGGTGTACACTAATGATAGTGCATAATTTAAATATAGGGTGAACAAATTATTTAGGTACTTTTATGTTCTATTTTATTAGGTACTTAATAATTTTTCTTGATTTTTTTTGTGCGTCAAATTTTTTTTTGAGAGATGTAGCTTGAATCAAAAAATAATTTTTCTAGAATCGGTAGAAATTTGATGGATGGATGATGACTATCTTGAAGGAACTAAAGTGGTTAGTTTTTAAAAATATTTTTTGTAACTTTTAATTATTTTTTAGAGTTATTTTTATTTTTTTAGAATAACTTTTATCTTTTTATTTTTTATTTTTTATAATAATTAGGAGTAGTAGAGAAGAGAAAAATAAAAGACCGTTTTGACTTTGTTGGTCACTAGCATATTTAGGCCTAAGATTGAGTACTACTTTTTTGTGAATGCTTGAGAATTTAAGTAAAATAGTAAATTTTTCTGACACCTAAGCTCATGCTAGTGACTATGCACATAGCTTGTTCTTATTTTTGTAGTTCAATATGAGCTTGGCTATCTTATATTATATTGATCTATCTTGATTGTTACTTGTGTCATGTGAGATGAGGATTTCTCACATATATTGTATATTTTGTATCTTCATCTAGAACTTACCCTGCACATTATTGAAGCAAAATAAAAGTTGTTGTTCTATTTAGAAGATGATAAAATGCTTTCTTTGATTTGTCTTGTGAAATCTAGCTTATTTAGATATTGTTACCACTAGTTATCCCTTTGACTTTGTGGCCTTTTATTTGTTAGTTGTGTATTTGACTTGATCTTTTTGTTGAATCCATAGTTTTTGAACCCTACTTTCTTGATCCCTGTAGCATATCCTGTAATAAAATTGTTAAAGCTAAAGAAAAGGGATGTGTAAGTGTAAATGGTGATCGATGATAGTTACTTGTGATGAAAAGGCCCTCTTAGAAGAAATGTGACATGAGAAAAAAATAATAATAAAAATGCTTGAAAAAATATTATATGATTGAAGAATTCTTGATATTGATGAGAATTACTTGTGGAAATAATTAATCAAAAGGGATGGGTGATGAAGTTTAAAGTGCAAAAATCTTAGGAAAGTGTAAGTCACTATTGTATGATTTTTCTACCCGTCCTCTAGTCAACATTACAAATCGTAAACTCCTATTTGGTTTTATTCAAGCACACTTAATAGGTGGAGATTTACGTGATGAGCAAGTCTATGGTACTTTCTGTATAAATATGAATTATTATGTGAGTATGAGATATTGTGTTTTGATGCTAAGTCTTTAAATTACGTTTGTTTTTTAATTTGACTGTATGGACTATTTTTTTTCTCATGAGGAAACTTATTTTATGTGTGTAGGTGATGTTATTAGCTTTCTTTGACAAACTAGGTGAACGAGCTTAAATTTGAGAATCTAAAGTCAGACTATAAGGTTAGAAAGTTAGAGGTTGGTTGTTTTATATATCTTGTATGATGAACGGAAATTGTACTTGATGTTTTGAGTTTCTATATGATCTAGTTATTTGTATCAACCGAATTCATAGCATTCCTAGATTGATTTATATATATGAGTTTTAGTGCTTGCTCGATGATGAACAAGAGTCTAAGTATGAGGTGTTCATGTTCTAACAAAAAATACTTATATTTAGCCTTTATTTGTCTCACATTTTAGTACTTTTAATTGTATTTTGAGTATTGATTATGTTATTTATACTTATAATTATTTATTATGTAGGATGAAAGCATTGTGAAATTAAAGAGATTTAGAGAAAAATTGAATAAAAAGTGAAAATTACACAAGAAAATTAAGTAGACGGCCTATGAGAAACAAATTGAATAAAATATTAATATATATTTATATTTATATTATATTAAAAGTGTGAAGGCCACTTAGAAATATTGATTGAACTTTTTCCCTTCATTAAAAGACTTCGCAATAGAAAAAGTTATCATTTATTATTTTTATTAAATAATTATTATTTAATTATTATTCTAATATTTAGGACTTTAAAAATAATTTAAAAATATATAACTATTAAATCTTTACTCATTTAAAAATCAAGAACTGCTAATATTTAGTATTTTAAAATTGATTAAAATTTTACTTCTTAAATCTTATTTTATGAGAATTATATTAAAGTCCTAACATCTTGATATTAAAAGTGCAGTTCTATTAACTCAAATCAGTCCTTTATTTATTATATTAACTAATTATCCATCAAAATATTTCAACTTATGGTAAAAGAAAATATATTAAAGAGTGTAATTATTTTATTATGCATTAATACGTTAAATTTCTCCTTTTTTTCTTCTTCTTCTTCTACTAAAAAAAAATTTGAATAATCGAAAAAAAGAAAAAATATAGAAGTACAACATGCATTAAGTTGTTTAAAATTAATTGAGTGATCTTGTTATTCACTCTTTTTAGTTAAATTTACACTATTTCTTTTATTTCAATTTATATGAATGCATTTGACTAAATACATAGATTAAAAGTGACAAAAACCTTTGTTGAAATAATCTCATAAAGGGTAAAATTAAATATTTAAAATTAAGTTATTACTAAATATTTAAAGTATTAAAAAATATATAATACTTAACTTTTTCTAAAACTGAACTGATAAAAACCTGAATAAAAATATATTGAAATCATGTGGGCTTGCCAAATACTTAAAAAATTAAAAATATTTTTATTTAATTTGATATTTTAAAAATATTAATATTTAAAAATTTAAAGGTGATTAGGAGTTACTACATCTTTTTAAAAATAATTATACGTTGAATAGAATTGTACTTATAATGCAAATCAATATTATATTTAAGACTTTTGAAAATGCAGTTTGAAAAAAACTGACCCGATGCACAAAGAATCTCACGTTAATTGGGTAAGAAGAAGGATCACACACCAAGGAGTGTTATATAGATAGTCTACCTTAATGCAAACATTAGAGGCTATTTTCACTAATTTTTTATGAGTCTTTCTTAGTTTGAACGATCAATTATAAATAAATAAATATGTATGTGATACGATATCAGTTTTGTGAGTACCAAAGCGTCATGCCCCTTGGAGGCATGGGCGGCACATTTCCACAGCGGGATGCAGTGCGACTGCAGTGGGCAAATGCACCTCTGGTGCCTACCCCAGCGACGAAAACCAGAAAGCAAACTTCTATATCTCAGTTGTAACACCCTCGGTCTGACAAATGAAAGACTATAGTCTGCAAGCCTCTAGGAGTGAAAATATTGAGTCGGGACAAGGCCACAGCCTGCCCAAACGCTATACAAATAAAGGCGGATAAACCTCTACATGGCAACTCCGAATGTAAAGGGTGCTGTCTCTTGACTACGAATAAGCTGCTAGGAGACCTTGCAATTTGTCTGTCTAAACCTGCGAGGCATGCATGCCACCCCATAGTTGGGTAAACAATGAGTCTAATGACTCATTAGGTAAATGGCAATTGATTTGTGACTTGATGCGTAACCTGGTGCAAAATTTCCCATTTTCTCCATTTCAAATCTCGGATTTTCTCTTAGGGACTTTTGAAGTGTTAAACTATCTCCCCCTTGGGGATATTCATCCTTGAATGTAGAATAAGCATATTGGAAAGTGGGGAAAGAATTACAATCACAAAACTAAACAACTAAATGCGAAAACCGAAGGAGTAAGCGACTCCGAGACTATGTACATGAAAGTGAACTAAATTAATGAATCTGACTTCTTATGCCACTTTGCCATAAGAGAGCGAGACATGAATTAGACATGAATGCGAATAGACTACCAAGGAGGAAACTGATACCTCATGCAGAGCGAGTCGGAAGAAAATAAATGCGGGTATTTAGCCATCATATCTTCTTTGGCCTTCCACTTAGCTCCTTCAACTAGCTGATTCCTCCGCAAGACTTTCACTGAAGCTGCTTCTTTCGTTTCCTCAACTTTAGAACCTGATGATTAAGGATCTCAACAAAATTGCTTCCTCACAGCTAAGGTTACCTTTCACACCCATGCTCTCCATAGGGACAATCAAAGTGGGATCATCAATGCACTTCTTTAATAATGATTCATGGAAAACTTGATGTGCGAAGCCAACTATCTTTGGTAGCTCCAACTCATAGGCCACCTTGCCAACCGCCTCACAATCTTGTAGAGACCAACATATCGGGGACTATGTTTCCTTTCTTTTCGAATCTCATCACTTTCCTTCATTAGAGACACAATCAAAAACACCTAATCGTCAACTTCATACTCCAATTCTCTCCTCCTCACATCAGCATGGGACTTTTGACGACTACGAGATATTTTTAGCTTCTCCCTTATAAGATGAACTTTCTTCATAGCCTCATGAAAATAATATGGCCCTACCAATGTAGATCCTAGCCTATCTCAAACTAACAAATAGGCAATCCCTACATCTCTTCTCATAAAGAACCTCAAATGGAGCCATCGAATGCTAGAGTAGTAGTTTGTTGTTGTAAGAAAACTCAATAAGAGGTAAATGATCATCCCAACTACCTTTGAAGTCAATAGCACATGCTATCAATATATCCTCAGAGCCGGAATGGTCCACTCGGCGACCGTCATACGCGGGTGAAAAGTTGTGATAAGCTTGACCTAAGTACCAAGACCCTTTTGAAACAATCTCCAAAATTGGAAGGTAAACTGAGTACCTCTATATGATATGATAGACTAGGGCACTCACTGGAACCAAACTAACTACTAAATATACAATATGGCATAATCCTCAGTGAGTTGTAGTTTTTGGCTTAGGTAAGATAATGAAAATTTGCCTTAGTCAACTTGTCTCCCTAATCACACAAATAGAGTCATTGTCGGTGAGTACAAGGAAAACCTATAATGAAGTCCATATTAATTTCTTGCCACTTTACATAGGGATACTAATGACTTGCAACATACCTCGGGTCTTTCATGCTCGACTTTCACTTGTTGACAATTGAGACACTTAGCCACAAATTTCTCTATGTCCTTCTTCATGCCATTCCACCAATAGACTTTCCATAGGTCACGATATATCTTGGTGACACCTAGATGGATATAATACCGAGATCCATGAGCCTTAGTCAACATCCAATCTCTCAAGTCGTTAACACCCGGAATACATAAATGACCGTGATAATGAAGTAGACCATCTCCCCATTTGGAGGAGACCTCCATCTTCGATTTTGAACCTCGTCCTTCAAATTTACTAAAACAGGATCCTCATCTTTCCTAGCCTTGACTTCCGTCACCAAAGAATTCTGAACTATGCATAATGATACCACTATCGGAGTCTAGTCAACGAGGATGAACTCCTAATCATGCAAGCGTGCATCCTTCACCAACTCTATTATTCATTCTTCTACATGAGAAACACACTCCATAGATAGTCTGTCGAGGACATCCGCCACTACATTGGCCTTGCACGGATGATTAAGGACACTCATGTCATAGTCATGAGAAGCTCCTAACCACCTCATTTGTCGCAAATTCAGGTCCTTTTGAGTAAATACCTACTAAAGGCTCTTGTTGTTACACCCCATAAATTCTTGACAAGTAGATGGCCTACTTGTATGTTGGTTAAGAGTTTTAGAATGCCATACATGCTAAGAAAAGGCCCGGGGAAAGATCGGACAAGCGCCAAGTCGGCGCGTTGCAAGGAAAAATGCGACTTATAAATCGCATTTCAGGAATGCGACTTATAAATCACATTCCATCAATGCGACTTATAAATCACATTCCATCAATGCGACTTATAGGTCCCAATTATATATAAACCTCCAACTTCGGTTTGTATCATTTTAATTGATAATTTCCAAAGAAGCAGCGGGGGCACGAGTTTCTTTGAAATTCCATCCGTTCCTTATCCAAACGCAGTCCAAACTCAAATTAACCTCAGATACCGAGGTATTTAGCAGCAGGGAGCATTCCTACGGTTTAGTTTCGCGAAATTCGGCAGTGTTGTTGCGCTACCGAGCTAAGGTAAGTGGAATTTCTCAAATTAGTGTCAATGTACTCCTAGCCTTAAAGTGAGTATTTCTCCCTTCTGGACTTTCGAGAAATAGCATGTTTTTGACCGTGTTCTGATAAGCCAAAGTTTGTTTGTTTGTATATATCAAAAGTGATGTTTTCTTCGAGAATATTAGTGTATTTAGTTTTAATTGATATATATGAATGCGGTTGGGAGAAATAGTGAATTACTAGCAGAGGCTTCGCCCGTTAGTCGGAAAATCCCGAAACGAAGGTATGTAAAGACAATTTCTTCGGCAAGTTAACTCTAGCCTAGTATAATGCAGTAAACTCCGTAATAGAATTCTCGGAGTCAGATATTGAGTTTTGTGCGAATTCAATAAACTTGTCTGCGTTGTCAGTCATACTCGATCCAGCTAGTAAGAAGTGCCAAATGGCAAGATATTATTTCAGACTCAGTATAGTCCAATATGCATTTAGCAAGCATGTTTTATAATAATGGCATATATTCCGAATAAAAGCTAGTAAAGTAAATCGAATAGACAATAATATCCCAGGATACGGTGCGGTCGGACAGGTCGGAATGGTATCTCGGCTACGGTATAGCCATACGGTCGGATAAGATCCCAGATTCAGTATCGTGTAAGAGAATCAGTATAACACAGAAAGAGTTCAGAATACAGATAGTATTTTTCAGTTTAAACATGCTTGCTATATGTGACTATTGATTGTTGAGACTTGTTTGTGTTGTGAAGGCCACCTTTGAGCGTCCTCACCGCCCACAGGTTGACAGCGTGTCGACCCACTGAGCAGGTGGGTATGAAGTGTCAAGGAGTGGCATGCGGAATCGCAGTAGGACGAAGATGGGATGAAGCTTTCCCTGCTCAGTACGATCAACATAGCGGTCTGATTTCACATCGTGCGCTTGCGCCCAGAGCAATTTGAGATACGAACACGGTTACAGTTACATTTTTACAGTACGAGAGTCCTCCGGGCTCGAGACACAGTGTTTATATCAGAGGCCATAGCCGAGCTGGAGACCCAGGGGTCTGGTAGAGGTGCTCGTAGTTAGTAGACAAGTGGAGTGACTTATTTTGGATGGTTTTGACCGCAGGAGTAGGGGTATATAGATTCTTTGATTGGTTGGCACCTTCCGGCTTGTGGGGCTAGTATTGGTCCTTGCTTGCTATATATATATATATATATGTATGTATATGTATGTATTAGCTAATAGACGACAAATCGCCACGTCGACAGGTATGCTCTGCCTTATTCACGGTCACGAAGGTCGATTCGGATTATAACGGTTCTTACAGATCCAGTTATTTTCCTGCTTTTCAAAGCTTCTAGTTATGTTGTTTATATTCAGATGTGTTCAGTTGCTTTGCATACTCGGTACCAGTGTGCGACGCTCGTTTATATTCAGATGTGTTCAGTTGCTTTGCATACTCGGTACCAGTGGTACTGACGCTCGTTTGGGGCGCTGCATTACTTGCCTGCAGGTACTCATAGACGAAGAGCCGATCCCTCGTGATTCCAGCCAGCTCATTGAGTCATAAGCTCCTGTCATCTGGAGCTAGACAGCTAGAGGTCTATTTCCTTTCTTTTGTTGTACAGTACGAATAGGTTGGGGCCCTGTCCCAACCATTTTATCAGTATTCATAGAGGCTTGCAGATTGTGTATATATATATCCCCCTGTGGTTAGTGGTGCCGGTCGTGTGGGGCCATGCGTTTGTTTAGTTGTTTAGTATTGTCGATTATGTTGGCCGTGTGG
>JACEIK010001852.1:39944-61782 GCA_018107945.1 Datura stramonium | reverse complement strand
GACAGCATGGTGGCCTTGTCGGCCCGCATAGGTTTCCCTATAAGAGTAGGATTCTGGTTAGCTGAAGTTGTAGTACAGGTGGCTATAGGCCCAGTCGGCCAGTGGCTGTATTTACAGCCGTTATATAGCCCGTTGATTCCAGGAATCTGAGATAGAGCCAGCCAGGCACCAGATGTGCTAGGCTCACCAGTTCAGCAGTCCAGGTCCTAATAGGGCACTAGGTGCCAGTTATACCCCCCAAGGCGGGGCGTGACACTTGTGGTCTATAAACACTCCACATGGACCCCATACAAATAGTGTATCCGAATCTTCATGCAAACACTATCAGTGCCAACTCTAGGTCATGGGTCGAGTAATTCCTCTCATGAGTCTTAAGCTTTCTAGAGGCATACACAATGACCTTGCCATGTTGTATTAACACACAACCCAGATCAACCCTAGAGGCATCATAATACACCACAAATCCATATATACCCTATGGAATGGTCAATACTAGGGTTGAAGTGAGTTGAGTCTTTAGCTCTTAAAAACTCTTCTCACAGGCATCTGACCACTGAAATTTGGCTTTCGTCTAGGTCAACTTAGTCAACGGTGCTTCAATGGATGAAAATCCCTCAACAAACCTTCTGTAGTAGCCAGCTAGACTTAAGAAACTCCTGATATCTGAAGGATTAACTTGGTCTAGGCCAATTCTTTATAGCTTCTATCTTTTGAGAGTCCACCTGGACACCCTCGCTTGACACCACGTGACCCAAAAATGCTTGAGAGTCTGTAGCACAATCCTCAAATGAGCGGCATGCTGCTCCTCGCTCCAAGAGTATATGAGAATGTCATCTATGAACACAATCATGAACATGCCCAAATATGGCTTTGAACACCCTTTTCATCAAATCCATAAAAGATGCAGGAGATTTTTTAGTCTAAAAGACATAACCACAAACTCATAGTGACCATATCGAGTCTTGAAAGATGTATTCAGAATGTCACTCTCTCTAACTCGGAGCTGATATCTGAATTCGAGGTCTATCATTGAGAAACGCTTGGCACCATGAAGTTGGTCAAACGAGCAATCAAGTCTAGGGAGAGGATACTTGTTCTTGATGGTGACCTTGTTTAACTGTCAGTAGTCAATACACATACGAAGATAATCACTCTCCTTCAGACAAAGAGAACTTGTTCACCTTATGGGGAATTGTAGGTCTGATGAAACCCTTGTCTAGGAGATCCTTCAACTATTCTTTCAACTCCTTTAGCTCAATTGGAGCTATTCTAGAATGAGGAATAGATATAGGCTGCATATCTGGAAGGAGGTCAATACTAAAGTCAGTATCCCGCTTGGGAGGGACTCTTGGAAAATCATCTAGAAAAACCTCTGGATACTCACACACTATAGAAACTGACTGGAGAGTCGGTGTAATACCCCAGAAGTGAAAAGTTGAAAAACTGCAGAAAATGGGGAAAATCCCTCAAGACAAGCCAAGGTACAACTCATGGTATCAAACCATGAGTCTTTGTAATGAGTCGTTGGTTGGGATAGGCTGGGTGAAGGTGTAGACGACGGGCGGCATGACGACTCGTACTGGGAAACAATGAGTCACTGTTAGCAGTCGTTAGAGGAGGCTGGGTTCTTCAGGTGGGCTATAACGAGTCTCCCAATGACCTGTCACTCATTGTTGGAGGAAAGGGTTTCCAGTGGGCTTGACGGAAGGGAAACAACGACTCGTCATTTGTTATGACGAGTCGTGGTGTGGCCCGTTAGAAGATAAGATGCCAAGGCCCATGAGAAAACAACAGACGATGTAACGGACCATTGATTGGTAGGAAGAGTCGTCCTGTCTGTCTATTGAATGGTTACGAAAATAGATCTTCAACAGTGCATACAGCGAGGGACACGACGAGTTGTCGTTGGTTCCAACGACCCGTTGGTGCTGTCCGTTGGTCCCATCCGGCCAGATTTCAGGGCAGGTTCATTAAGGGTAATTTCAACTTTTTCACGATATAAGACCCTAAACTACGTGGTTTTGGTTTGGAAAAGCTGAGTTTTTATGAAAATGACCTATTGTAAACTCTCTTTTATGCATGCAAGGATATTGAAAGGTGATCTAAGGAGATTTTAAGCTTTCTCTTCAATTCTTCCACTTTCATTCTTGGGCTTCTAAGGAGAGTCAGAATTTGATAATCCCAGGTATGCAAGGCCATCAATGGGTTAATTCTTGCACACCCATGCCCCTACTCTATTTAATTATTGGATTTGGAATTTTGAAAACTTATCATAATCTACAGACTTTGTTCATCTTTTGAGATTTAAATTGATTATAATATTGTTGATTTTGAATTTCTAAGATATAAAGCTTAATTATGCATGCCCCATGGTGAATCAATTTATGATCTATTTTTCCATCGATGTTCTTGTCAAGACCAACATGAATTATGTTTTAGATCATGAATTTATTATGTTATTCATTATGATTTTATGAAATTCAAGCTACATGCATAATCTACAAGTATGTATGCATTTTACTACTCATCAATTATGTTTTTGGCCGACTCACGGGCCTCATGTCACGGCTAGTTCACATATGTTCAAGCATGTTTATGATTATCATGATTTAACTAGCCCATGAACTCGTGTATTTACTATTATGAGCACTATATATGTTTTGGGAGTAGTATCGAACATCGAGTAGGTCCGGGGCTTAGGTTAAGCCCCAGATCTCGTGAACTATGTGCCTCCATAGGTATATTGGGACCCCTTTCATGTTATTCCCTAGCCCAAATGTCCCTTTTCATGGTGATATAACACTTTCATGGTCCTACCCTTGGAAAGGTACGGACACCCTCCCAATTAGGGTTACAAATCGGGCTTCATGTGTGCTCATATGGGGGTATGTCAGTTAAGAGAATCTCCCACTGTTCCTCACGATTTATGCATGTTATGATTATGTATGATGGATCAAGTCATGTATGATTATGATTATGTTTATATTACGAATGTTTTGAAAATCTTGAGTCGTAAGATATGTTATTCTAATTTACGATACAAGCATTATGTCCTACTCTTATGATCAGTTATGAATTTCATATATGTTTTAAATGTCCTTTTTACTTATCTTGCATATTCAGTAAATTTCACGTACTGACCGCATACTTTCTATGTTGTATCATTTCATGATACAAGTCCCAGTTCTCAAGCTCATCCTCACCAGTAGATAGTTTCAGATTTGCTCTCAGCGCTCTTTGTGAGTCCTCATGTTTCGAGGGTAGTACGTTCATACTATATATTGTTCTTTTAGTTTCTAGATGTTGGATTAGTTGGGGATTTGTCCCATCAATCTGTCCTTCATGTTTAGAGGCTTATCAGACTACAGATTGTATCCAGCCGTATTATATAAGTCTTATATTGTTTTTCCCTTTGCCTATGTTATGATTACTTTCTTTTATGTTATTTCTTCCACTCATGTGAATGAATTAGATGTATGCTCATTCCATGGGTTGACTTGGGATCTCGGGGCTCCTTATCCCGTGTCTACCATTCGGGTGTACGTTTGGGGCGTGACAGTCGGGGTCTCAAACGTAGCATCCTTAACCTGAACTAGAAGGTACATGCAACCCTTAGAAATCATATTTCTATCCTTAAGTTAAGAAATGAAATGACCTACAGGCACAACTGAACTACCCTTCCATTATAGGACTGGCTCACCCGAAAATTGGAATTCCACTGTACGAGATCTACAATTCACTGAGGCATAACATGCATGCAACCAATCCATGCCAAAGATAACATTGAAATCAGTCATGTCTAACTCTACTAAATCGGGGCTGAGGTGACCTTCTGAAGGATTGTGAGAGGCCAATTTCTGTATACCCATCGAGCTATAACTTAATCACCAACTAGAGTAGAGACTGAGAAGGGTTCTGATAGGATTTCAGGACTGACTATGAAACTAATAGTAACATAGGGTGTCATAAAAGATAAAGTAGCCCCTTAATCTAACAATATATAAACATCAAGATGGAATACTCGTACATCCCAATGACCATGTCTAGGGAAACCTCCTTCTCCTGACGAGATGAGAGGGCATAAAACTTGTTCTGACACTGACCACCACCTGCACTAGTGGATACACCCTGCTGAGCTGAGCATGCTGGTTGAGCTGCTGAACTAGAAGCTGGGTCACTGCCTTTACTGTGGCCCTGTCTAGCTGTTGGACAATCTCTGAGCATATGACTGGGCTTCCCACACACAAAACATGCTCCTGAACCCGCTAAGCACTCCCTGTGGTGTTTCCTACCACACTTGATGCAAACTGGAATGGTAGGATCTCCTGATCAGCTCCCTTGACCTCTGGAGCCTGATATCTCTCCCCTCTATTCACGCCGAGATCTAGATGGTACACTAGCTGACAACGGTGTTGGAGCTGATGGTCTCTATTGAGACTACTGACGATGTCCGCCACTGGGTCTCGACTGGGAAACCCCATGCTACTCATCCTGGGCCTCTTGGCCTTTCTCTAATTATCCTTCATCTGATCCGCCTCCATCTGCTGGGCGTATATGACCAATCGAGAGAAGTTCAGGTCACTGTTCAGCATCTCCGTCATACATTCCTTAACCAGCGAGTTAGATACTCCCTAGACAAATCTATTCAAACGGGCCCTCTGGTCTGTCACCATCTCCGGCGCATACTTGGATGGTCGAATTAATTCCAAGGAGTACTCTCGAACAGTCATATCTTTTTACTTCAAATTGAAAAACTCCACCGCCTTGGCCTCCCTCAACTCCCTAGGGGATAATCTGTCTAAGAAAGCATCATGAACTAATCCTGACTCACAGAAACTGCGCCCACTACTCTACTGTCTCTTCACTGCCAGTACCAAACATGAGCAACCCCCTTCAGCTGATAGGAGGTTAAGTTTGCGCTCTCTTACCCCATTACCTCCATAATTTGGATGATCTCATGTATCTCCTCTAGAAACTCATGTGGGTCCTCATCCACTCTCGACCCAAGGAACACAGGGGGATTCATTCGGAGGAAATCCTGAACTCGGGCTGCCACTGCGCTCCTATTCTGTGTAATATGGGCACCGTCTGCTGGTTGACAAGAGCGGTCAAAGCTTGGGCCAAAGCTACCTTGAACTCAGCATGAGAGACTTGTTCGGGAAACGGACCTGATGGGGCTTACTGATGCCCATTTCCATTGTCATTCTCGTGTCCATTTCCATTTTTATTCATTCTTCTGTTAACTCGGCGTCAAGGCATATTTCTTCAAATGCATATAGCATGAGTTAGAAGGATAGAGAGATACTTCATCGCATGACATAGATCATGAAAGAAGGGAAATTTTCTAAAACGTCTTGGAGCCTCTCCCCCATAAATGTGGCGCGCTTTACACCCATGAAAAAAACTCTACTTAACGCGTCTTTTGAACACCCTAGGACACTTCAAAACCTAATGCTCTGATACAAAGTTTTTCACGACCTAGGCCCAGACCGAGACATGGAACCTAGAACCATAAATGACTCCAAGTCAACCCACGACATGAACATGATAATTGAAGCTCAACATAAGCAAAGCAAAAACATAAATTCTTAAATACCAGAAGTCTAAATAATAAAATATTTATCCAATGGAAATATCGTAATATTGAATTGAAGATAAATAAATAAAATATGTTTGAAAAGCATCTAGAATACTGACGAGGTGATGGGACAACACCCTATTCATATAACTGAAGTACCTCGAAGGATGAGGACTCACCAACACAACTATCTTGGGTAGACTCTAGGAACTGGTTAGCGACGGGACTGAGTCTAAACTTCTGAGCCTATATCATGAAACGATATAGTATAGAGTATGCGACTAGTACTTGGAATGTACCGACTGTGTAAGCTAAGTAAAACAGGCTGAGTAAGTAAAGTTGAAATCATGCATATCCTAAATCATAACATCATGAGATTCTGAGAGTAAAAATTGCATGATGATATATGAAAACATGAATAAACATCACTGGATCTCATAACTAAAATAAATGCATATGGCTTGCCATATATGAAATTATAAGTCAAAGCTCATAGGTTGATCCTTCGATCAAACTTGCTATACACATGGTATAATATCTTATAATATATACATTACTAAAATCATGAGAAATAATGGGAAACTCGTCTTAACTGACGACCACCATATATAAGCGCATAATGATCCCACGTCTTGTCCACATGGACGAGGGCCATCCTAACCTTGCCAAAGAAAATGATTAACTAAGATGTGATATCATGATGTTCCCTTGGGCGGGGGAAACTCTCTCTTGAGAGGCCCCAAAATATACCTACATTGGCGCGTAGTTCATGAGACTGGGGAACCTTGGAACCCCTAGCGTACTCGGTGCTAGACACTACTGCCAAAACATACATAATGCTCATACAATCATATATCATATCATAACTTAAATCTTAACATATGGGGAGTCTTGACTCCAAATTTGAGATAACTGAACTTATTAGCCTTGGCCAAATCATGAATCATACTTAACTTGAGTGGGCTTGACCAAGTCTTAACATCATTCTTATTTAAAATCGACTTCATAAGGAAAATTATAGATTCATACATGGGTAATTTATAAACATTCTATCAAGCTAGATATTTTATCATACTTGAAATCATGAATCATATACTTGACTTTCATGATACTTGTATAATTGGGCATAAAGTTCTAAAATTTGAAATCATAAGTTTATAATAAAAATAGGTATAAAATCTTCCCATAAATCTTAAAATTTACTTATAAACATGAAGGGAATTGACCCATAATCAAATCATAAAGAGTTTCATGAAATTGGGTTAAAACCCCCCAAAAGATCATAAAATTGAATTAGGACTTAAATTCATGAACTTGAGGATAAATTTTGGCATGAGAGGGAAAGTAAACTTCTATTTATATCCCTACATACCTTGGTAAATTGAAACTCAATTGGTCTTTGAAATCCCAAGAGATTTGGAGAAAAATTGAGGAATTTCTATCTTGATCTTCAAAGAGAAACCTATAATCTTGCATGCATGGGAGTTGAATGAATTAGGATAGGTTAAGCCCCACTAAAACACTTCTTTCAGGGCTTAAAACGACGTATTTAGTCCTCAGGATCTTAGAAATTATGAAAATGCCCTTAATGATTCGACAAAAAATCTCATACTACCAGAAATGATAAGTCGTTTGTCAACTTGTTAGGCAAATGATGATTCATTTGATGAATCATTAGGAAAATGATGAGTTGTTTGACAACTCGTTAGGCAAATGATGAGTTATATGATTAGTCCGTGAAGTACATTGGTTATGAGGTGAACAATGGGGAATGAGTTGACTTGACCTCCTATCATCTAATGGGGGTAGCACATATATGGTTTAAGCAATGGAGAGATGCCAAGGAAGTGGGTGCAGGCCCCAATAGGTTGGGATGAGTTTCACATTGCATTCATGGATCGGTTTTTCCCTCGGGAGATAAGGGAGCTCAAGGTAGCCGAGTTGGTTAATCTAAACCAAGGTAATACGTCGATCCAGGAATATGCATTGGAGGTAACCCGGTTATCTAAATATGCTCTAGAGTTGATGGCGGATCAGCGGGCTCGGGTGAGCCATTTTGTGCATGGGGTATTAGATTATTTGGACAAGGATTGTCGGATCACCATGCTTCACTGGGACATTCATTTTCCCTGCATTGTATTGCATGTGCAGCAGATGGAGTTGGTCTACAAGAGATAGAGAGAGGCCAAGAGATCCAAGACCGATATCTATGCGGTTTCTCAGGCCAGGACAGGGGGTGGACCACGTCAGCGGTCCCAGCACAGGTCCATTGCTCCAGCTCTATCATCGGCCAGCAGGCCATTCACATTCAAGGGAGACCGGAGCAGCAGGGCTATAGGCTCGAGGGATCATGGTAGCCTGCAGGTGGAGCGCGCTTTTTCAGTTTGTGTGAAGTGCGGAAAGAATCATCCCAGGAGGTGCCTGGTTAGAGCGGGTGTTTACTTCGGGTGTGGCAAACTCGGACATAGAATCAGATATTGCCCTGAAGCCAGTTCTGTCACTCCAACAACACGACCCCCTCAACAGGGCGCCTCCACTATTTCAGTAGGTGGTCAGCGCCAAAATAGGTTTTATGCCCCAGTGCCTCGCCAGGAGCAGGAGGCTTCGCCAGACGTGGTCACGGGTATGTTGCAAGTCTTGCATATTGATGCTTATGCTTTGTTAGATCCAAGAGCAACTTTGTCTTTTGTGACCCCTTATATTTCTAGTAGTTTTGGAGTTAGCTCTAAAATTCTATCAGAACCATTCTCCATATCTACTCCAGTCGGTGAATCAGTGGTAGCTAGGCGGGTATATAGAGGGTGTCCCATCATAGTGTTGCATAAGGTTACCTCCGTAGACTTTGTAGAGTTGGACATGACGGACTTTGATATCATCTTGGGTGTGGATTGGTTGTTTGCATGTTATTATTCGATTAATTGTAGGACCCGTGCGGTGGAATTTCGATTTTTGGGTGAGTTCTGGAATGGAAGGGTAATTTCGCTGTACCAGCCGATCGGTTTATTTCATACCTTAAGGCCATGAAAATAATCTCTAAGGGTTGCATGTACCACCTAGTTAGGGTTACGGATGTAGATACCGAGACCCCGACTATTCAGTCAGTTCCAGTGGTGTGTAAGTATCAAGAGGTTTCCCTGATAATTTTCCAAGTGTTCCTATGGAAAGGGAAATTGATTTCAGTATTTATCTATTGCCCAATATACAGTCTATCTCTATTCCTCCTTACAAGATGGCTCCAGCCGAGCTAAAAGAGTTAAAATAACAGTTGAAGGACTTGTTGGATAAGTGTTTCATTAGACCGAGCAAGACTCCATAGGGTGCACCAGTTCTCTTTGTTTGAAAGAAGGATGGATCACTTCGGATGTGTATTGTCACCGGCAGTTGAATAAGGTCACTGTCAAGAATAGGTACCCCTTGCCTAAGATTGATGATTTATTTGACCAGCTCCAGGGTACCAGGTTTTTCTCGAAGATAGATCTCAGGTCCGAGTATCACCACCTCTGAGTTCGAGAGTGTGATATCCCAAATACAGCCTTTAGAACCCGGTATAGCCATTATGAGTTTGTAGTTATGTCATTTTGACTAACCAATGATCCTGCATCTTTTATGGACCTAATGAACAGGGTGTTCAAGCAATATCTAGACATGTTCGTGATCGTGTTCATCGACGACATCCTTATATACTCCCGAAGCGAGGAGCATGCCGCTCATTTGAGGATAGTGTTGCAAATTCTCAGGGATCATCAGTTTTATGTAAAGTTTAGCAAGTGCGAATTTTGGCTAGACTCGGTGGCATTTCTGGGTCATGTGGTTTCCAATGAGGGCATAAAGGTAGATTCTTAGAAAACCAAAGCGATGAAAAATTCGCCCAGACCGGTGAATTCAGAGTTTCTTGGGCCTAGCAGGCTACTACCGAAGATTTGTTGAGGGCTTTTCATCAATTTAATCCCCATTGACCAGGATGACTCAGAAGAAGATAAAGTTCCAATGGTCGGAGGCTTGTGAGAAAAGCTTTTAGGAGTTGAAGACCCGACTCACTTCAGCACCAGTGTTGACTTTACCTAAGGGTACAGATGGCTTTGTTGTATATTGTGATGCTTCGAGAGGTGGAATGGGATGTGTGTTGATGCAGCATGGGAAAGTAATAGCATATGCCTCTCGATAGCTGAAAGTTCACGAAAAGAATTACCCGACCCATGATCTCGAGTTGGCTGCGGTGTGTTCCCATTGAAGTTATGGAGAAATTACTTGTATGGGGTCCACGTGGACGTGTTCATAGATCACAAGAGCTTTCAATATGTGTTCACGTAGAAGGATCTCAATCTTCGGCAAATGAGGTGGTTGGAGTTATTAAAGGACTATGATATGAGTGTTCTTTACCACCCGGGCAAGGATAATGTGGTGGTAGATGCACTTAGTAGGCTCTCTATGGAGACTGTGTCCCACGTGGATGGGGAAAAGAAGGAGTTGGTGAAAGATGTCCACCGCTTGCACGATTGGGTGTTAGATTGATCGACTCGGCCGATGGCGGCATTGTTGTGCAGAATCTTTGTGGTTGATGTAAAATCTAAGCAAGATAAGGATCCGATTTTGAGGAAGCTAAAGGAACGGTGCAGAGTCAAAAGGTGGAGGTTTTCTCCCAAGGGGGAGATGGTGTGCTACAATACCAGGTCGCCTTGTGTCCCAAACGTTGATGATTTGAGAGTTTGGATATTGTATGAGGCACATGGTACTAGATATTCTATCCATCCGGGATCCATGAAGATGTATCAGGACTTGCGAGAAATCTATTGGTGGGATGGTATGAAGAAGGATATTGCAGAGTTCGTAGCCAAATGTCCAAACTCTCAGCAAGTGAAAGTCGAGCATCAAAGGCCAAGAGGCGTACTTCAGGATATTAGCATTCCCATATGGAAGTGGGAAGAGATTAACATGGATTTCATTACAGGCCTACCTCATACCCGACGACACTATGATTCCATTTGGGTAGTGGTAGACAAATTAACCAAGGCCACACACTTTCTATCGGTCAAGACCACAGATTCAGCGGATGATTATGCCAAACTATATATTCGGGAGTTGGTTCGACATCATGGAGTGCCCTTGTCTATTATTTTAGACCGAGGTACTCCGTTTACCTCCTAGTTCTGGCAGTCTTTTCAGAAGGGACTTGGGACTCAAGTCAAGCTCAGTACAACCTTTCATCCGCAAATGGATGGCCAAGCCAAGCAAAAATTTCAGACTCTTGAGGACATGTTGAGGGAATGTGTTATGGATTTTAAAAGTGGTTGGGATGATCATTTTACCTTAATCGAGTTTGCTTATAATAACAGCTATCACTCTAGTATCCAGATGGGACCGTTAGAGGCTCTTTACGGGCGAAGGTGTAGATCGCCCATCGAATTATTTGAGGTTGGTGAGGCAGCCATGATAGGACCTGATTCGCTTTATGAGGCCATGGTAAAGACCCATTTGATAAGAGACCGATTAAAAACCGCTCAGAGTTGTCAGAAATCGTATGCTGATGTGAGGAGAAGGGATCTGGAGTTTGATGTGGATGACTGGGTATTTCTAAAGGTATCTCCCATAAAGGGAGTCGTGCGGTTTGGGAAGAAAGGGAAACTCGGTCCCTGATATGGTGGTCCCTATCGGATTTTGAGGAGAGTTGGTAAGGTGGCGTATGAGTTGGACTTACCATCAGAGTCATCTTCAGTACATCCTGTATTTCATGAATCGCTCTTGAAAAAATGTTTGGGTGATCCAGCCTTAGTAGTTTTGGTGGACAGCGTTGGGGTAAGGGACAACCTCAGTTATGAAGAAATTCCCCTTGAAATCTTGGATCGCTAGGTTCGAAATTTAAGGAACAAAGAAGTAGCTTTAGTTAAAGTTTTATGTTTAAATCAGCATATTGAGGGAGCTACGTGGGAAGCTGAAGCGGACATGATGGCTAAATACCCACATTTATTCTCTACCAGCTTAGTTCTGACTTGAGGTATCAGTCCTACTCTATGATTCTATTTAGTTTTCATGTTCAGTTTATGTGTTCAAGTTTCTTTTATGTGTATGAATATGTATGTGAAACATGAGATCAGTTCAGCTATGTGTTATGAATCGGAGGTAGTCATTATGTGAAAAATTTCGGTAAAAAGATTAGTATTTGAGTATGGTAATTGTATGTCTCTAATTTCTTCTTGCTTCTAACATTCAAGGAAGAATGTTCCCAAGGGGGAGATATTGTAATACCCCAGAAGTGCATAGGAATAGACTCGGAAGTGAAAAGTTGAATAACTGTAGAAAATAGGGAAAATTCTTTAGGACGATCCAAGGTACGACTTGTAGTATCAAAAACCACGAGTCATTGTAATGAGTCATTGGTTGGGATAGGCTGGGTAACAATGTAGACTACGGGCAGCATGATGACTCATTGTGGGAAACAATGATTCATTTTTAGTAGTCGTTAGAGGAGGCTGGGTTCTTAAAGTGGGCTATTACCGGTCTCCCAACGACCCGTCAAGAGATACAATGAGTCATTGGTTGTGATCGTTGTTGGAGGATAGGTTTTCTGGTGCGCTTGACGGAAGGGAAACAATGACTCATCGTTGGTTGTGACTAGTCATGGTGTGGCCCGTTAGAAGATAAGATGCCAAGGCCCATGAGCAAACCATATATGATGTAACAGACCATTGGCTGGTAGGACGAGTCGTCCTGTCCGTCCGTTGAATGTTTTCGAAAGTAGATCTTCAGCAGTGCATATGACGAGGGGCACGACGGGTCGTTGTTGGTTCCAAGATCTGTTGGTGCTGTCCGATGGTCCCATCCGGCCAGATTTCAGGGCAGGTTCATTAAGGGTAATTTTGACGTTTTCAAGATATAAGGCCCTAAACTACGTCGTTTTGGTTTGTAAAAGCTGAGTTTTTAAGAAAATAGCCTATTCTAAATTCTCATTCATGCATGCCAGGATATTGAAAGGTAATTTAAGGGTATTTTAAGCTTTTCTCTTCAATTCTTCCAATTTCATTCTTGGGCTTCTAAGGAGAGTTAGAATTTGATAATCCTAGGTATGCAAGGCCATCAATGGGTGAATTCTTCCATACCCATGCCCCTACTCTATGATTTTACTTAATATTTATCAAAAACTCATGGGATTTGGTATTTAATTTATGTAAAACCTAATGATTTAATTATGGGTTTTGGAATTTTGAAAACTTATCATAATCTACGGGCTTTGATAAACTTTTGAGATTTTAAATTTATTATAATATTGTTGATTTTGAATTTCTAAGCAATTAATCTTAATTATGCATGTCCCATGGTGAATCGATTTATGATATATTTTTCCATCGATGATCTTGACAAGCCCAACATGAATTATGTTTTTTTAATTATGTTATTCATTATGATTTTATGAAATTCAAGCTATATGCATGATCTACAAGTATGTATGAATTTTACTAATCATAAATTATTTTTGGCCAACTCACGGGCCTCATGTCATGGCTAGTTCACATATGTTCAAGAAAGTTTATGATTATCATGATTTAACTAGCCCATGAACTCATGTATGTATTATTTTGAGCACTATATATGTTTTGGGAGTAGTATCGAACACCGAGTAGGTTCGGGCCGCAGGTTAAGCCCCGAATCTCGTGAACTACATGCCACCATAGGTATGTTTGGACCCTTTCATGTTAGTCCCTGGCCCAAATGGCCCTTTTCATGGTGATATCACACTTTAATGGTGATATCCTTGGCAAGGTATGGACACCCTCCAGACTAGGGTTACAAGTCGGGTTTCATGTGTGCTCAGATGGGGAATGTCGGTTAAGAGAATCTCCCATTGTTCCTCACGATTTATGCATGTTATGATTATGTATGATGGCTCAAGTCATGTTAAGAAAAGCTCTTATATTATGATTACGATTATGTTTATGTTATGTATGTTTTGAAAACCTTGAGCCGTTGGATATGTTATTATAATTTACAATACAAGCATGATGTCCTACTCTTATGATCATTTATGAATTTCATATTTGTTTTAAATGTCCGTTTTACTTATCTTGCATATTCAGTACATTCCACGTACTGACCGCATACTTTCTATGTTGTATCGTTTCATGATACAGGTCCCAGTTCTCTGGCTCATCCTCACCATAGATAGTTTCAGATTTGCTCTTAGTGCTCTTGGTGAGTCCTCATGTTTCGAGGGTTTTATGTTCATACTCGATATTGTTCTTTCAGTTTCTAGATATAGGATTAGTTGGGGAGTTATCCCATCAATCCGTCCTTCATGTTTAGAGGCTTATTAGATTATAGATTATATCCGTATTATATAAGTCTTATATTGTTTTCCCTTTGGCTATGTTATGATTACTTTCTTTTATGTTAAGTCTTCCGTTCATGTGAATGAATTAGATGTATGCTCATTCCATGGGTCAACTTGGGGCCTCTCGGGCTCCTTGTCCTGTGTCTACGATCGGGGTGTACGTTTGGGTCGTGACAGAAGAGGTCTTGGATGTAGCATCCTTAACCTGATCTAGAGGGTACATGCAACCCTTAGAAATCATATTTCTGGCCTTAAGGTAAGAAACGAAATGACCTACAGGCACAACTGAACTACACTTCCATTCTAGGACTGGCTCACTCGAAAATTGGAATTCCACCATACGAGTTCTAAAATTCACTGAGGCATAACATGCATGCAACCAATCCATGCCAAAGATAACATCGAAATCAATCATGTCTAACTCTACTAAATCGGCTGAGGTGACTTTCTGAAGGATTGTGATAGGGCACTTTTTGTATACCCATCAAGTTATAACTTAATTACCAACTAGAGTAGAGACTGAGAAGGGTTATGATAGGATTTTGGGACTGGCTCTGAAACTAATAGTAACATAGGGCGTCACAAAAGATAAAGTAGCCCCTAGATATAACAATATATAAACATCAAGATGGAATACTCGTACATATCAATGACCATGTCTAGGGAAACCTCCTGCTCCTAACGAGATGAGAGGGCATAAAACCTGTTCTGACACTGCCCACCACCTACTCTAATGGATGCACCCTATTGAGATGAGCATGCTGGTGGAGCTGCTTAACTGGAAGTTGGGTCACTGCCTCTACTATGGTCCTGTCTAGCTGTTGGACAATCTCTGAGCATATGACTGGGCTTCCCACACCAAAAACATGCACCTGAACTTGCTAAGCACTCCCTGTGCTGTTTCTTACCACACTTGTCGCAAACTGGAATGCTAGGCTATCCTGATCTGCTCCCTTGACCTCTGTATCCTGATATCTTTCCCCTCTGTTCACGCCGAGATCCAGATGGTACACTAGCGACAACGGTGGTCGAGCTGATGGTCTCTGTTGAGACTGCTGACGATGTCTGCCACTGAGTCTTGGCTAGGAAAACCCCATGCTACTCATCCCGGCCCTCTTGGCCTCTTTCTCATTATCATTCATCTAATCCGCCTCCACCTGCTAGGCGTATATGAACAATTGATAGAAGTCCAGGTCACTGTTCACTATCTCCGTTCTACACTACTTGATCAATGAGACAGATACTCCCTACACAAATCTATTTTACGGGCCCTCTGGTCTGTTACCATCTCTGGCACATACTTGAACAGTTGAATTAATTCCAAGGAGTACTCTCGAACAATCATATCATTTTGCTTCAAATTAACAAAATCTGCTGCCTTTGCCTCCCACAACTCCCTAGGGAAGAATCTATCTAAGAAAGCTATCATGAACTCATCCCAACTCATGGGTACTGCACCCACTACTCTAACGTCTCTCCACTACGGGTACCAAATATGAGCAACCCCTTCAACTGATAGGAGTTTAAGTTTGTGCTCTCTTCCCCCATTACCCCCATAATTTGGGTGATCTTCTGTATCTCCTCCAGAAACTCATATGGGTCCTCATCCACTCTCGACCCAAGGAACACAGGGGGATTCATTATGAGGAAATCCTGAACTAGGGTTGCCACTGTGCTCCTATTCTGTGGAACATGGGCCCACCGCCTGCTGGTTGACCTGAGCGGTCAAAGCCTAGGCCAAAGTTGCCTTGAACTTAACATGAGAGACTTATTCGGGCAACGGACCTGCTGAGGCTGGTGGGGCTTAATGATGCCCATTTCCATTGCTATCTATTCTCATGGCCATTTTCATTTTTGTTCCTTCTTCTGTTAATTCGGTGTCAAGGCATGTTTCTACAAATGCGTATAGCATGAGTTAGAAGGATAGAGAGATACTTCATCGTAAGACATAGATCATGAAAGAAGGGAAATTTCCTAAAACGTCTTGTAGCCTCTCCCCCATAAATGTGGCACGCTTTACACCTATGGAAAAAACTCTACTTAATGAGTCTTTCAGACAACCTAGGACACTTCAAAATCTAATGCTTTGATACCAAGTTTTTCACAACCAGCGCATAGGCCCATACTGAGACATGGAACCTAGAACCATAAATGGCTCCAAGTAAACCCATGGCATTAACATGATAATTGAAGCTCAACATAAGCAAAGCAAAAAACTAAATTCTGAAATAGCTGAAGTCTGAATAATAAAACATCTATTCAATGGAAATATCGTAATACTGAATCGAATCTAAATAAATAAACTATGTATGAAAAGCCTCTAACATACTAACGAGCTGATGGGACAACACCCCAACTAGCTCACTACATGTCATCTAACTGAAAGTCCTCGAAGGATGAGGACTCACCAACACAACTATCTGGGGTAGACTCTAGGAAATGGTTAGCGGCGGGACTTAGTCTGAACGTCTGAGCCTATATCATGAAACGATATAGTTGGAATGTACCGAGTATGCAAAGTAAGTAAAATAGGCTGAGTAAGTAAAGTTGAAATCATGCATATCCTAAATCATAACATCATGAGATTTTGAGAGTAAAAACTGCATGTTGATATATGAAAACATGAATAAACATCACTGGATCTCATAACTAAAATAAATGCATATGGCTTGCCATATATGAAATTATAAGTCAAAGCTCATAGGCTGATCATATCTTATAATATATACATTACTGAAATCATGAGGGATAATGGGAGACTCGTCTTAATCGAAAACCACCATGTATAAGTGCATAATGATCCCACGTCTTGCCCACATGGAAGAGTGCCATCCTAAGCTTGCCAGAGAAAAGGATTAACAAAGATGTGATATCATGATGTTTCCTTGGACGGGGGAAACACTCTCTTGAGAAGCCCCAAAGTATACCTATGTTGGTGCGTAGTTCATGAGACTGGGGAACCTTGGAACCCCTAGCGTACTCGGTGCTACACATTACTCCCAAAACATACATAATGCTCATACAATCATATATCAAATCATAACTTAAATCTTAACATATGGGGAGTCTTGACTCCAAATTTGAAATAACTAAACTTATTAGCCTTGGCTAAATCATAAAATCATACTTAACTTGAGTGGGCTTGCCCAAGTCTTAACATCATGTTTATTTGAAATCGACTTCATAAGGAAATTTATGGATTCATACATGGGTAATTTATAAACATTCAATCAATCTAGATATTTTATCATACTTGAAATCATGAAACATAAACTTGACTTTCATGAAACTTGCATAATTGGGCACAAAGTTCTAAAATTTGAAATAATAAGTTTATAATCAAAATAGGTATAAAATATGCCCATGAATCATAAAACTTACTTTGAAACATTAAGGGAATTGACCATAATCAAATCATAGAGAATTTCATGAAATTGGGTTAAAAACCTCAAAAGATCATAAACTTGAATTAGGACTTAAATTCATGAACTTGAGGAGAAATTTGGGCATGAGAGTGAAAGTAAACTCCTATTCATATCCCTACATACCTGGGTAAATTGAAACTCAATTTGTCTTCGAATGCCCAAGAGATTTGGAGAAAAATTGAGGTATTTCTAGCTTGATCTTAAAAGAGAAACCTCTAATCTTGCATGCATGGGAGTTGAATGAATTAGGATAGGTTAAACCCCCTTAAAACACTCCTTTCAGGGCTTAAAACGATGTATTTAGGACTTAGGAGCTTAGAAATTATGAAAATTCCCTTAATGATTCGACAGAAAATCTCATACTGCCAGAAATGATGAGTCATTTGTCGACTCGTTAGGAAAATGATGATTCATTTGATGAATTGTTAGGCAAATGATGAGTCATTTGATTAATCTGTGAAGTACATTGGAATTTCCCACTGCTGCTCAAATGACGGGTCACTTAACGACTTGTTAGGCAAATGATGAGTCGTTTTCTTAATCTGTCATGACTGTCTGAAAAAAATAACATTTCCACAAATCATTAGTCATTTGATGACTCTTTAGGCAAATGACAAGTCATTTGATGACTCGTTAGTGTGCCTCTTTATCTTTACATGAAAGGTGATTTGCTGACTTGTTAGGTAAATGAAGAGTCACTTAACGACTCATTAGATAAATGATAAGTGATTTGATTACTCGTTCTGTGACCTAGTGCATATTTTCCCATTTTCTCCATTTACTCTCGGATATGATCTTAGGAACTTTTGAAGTGTTACACAAACCCCCATCTAACTCTAATGTTTGAAAACTAGAAATGACAATAGCTTGAAATGAATACTCTGGTCCTTGGAAGATGAGGACACACCAATAGAACTCTGCTGCAAGAAGGCTGAAGGAGAAGCTAATCCCATTGTTGAGCCTGAGTGCTTAAGCCTATTCATTAAATGATATAGCATAAGAAATATGTGGTCAGTACCCTGAATATATTGAGTAATTGAGATATGCAATAGGAATACAAATAGAACATACTGATAGTCTAAAAAGCTGTCCTAAAATGCATAACTGAGCTGAAGTACCATGACCTTTACATAAATATGTGAATATCGATGTGAAGTAATAGTTTGACAATACATAATTAAATACAACAAACTAACTTAAGAATCATGTGCATGTACTACAAACTGAGTCTGTAACTGTGACTGAGACTGTAACTGTACTAAATGATGGGAGAGCCTATTAACCAACATATAACCATGTGAGCTAAATGTTGAGTTCGATGTATACGCCACATAGATAGGACCCAATATACCTTGTCAGGGTATAAAGGCAAGGCTGATGTGATTACTAAAACTGCTGCTCATTTGGGCTAATAACCTGCGGTGGCACATAGTTCTGGGTCCTAGATACACTAACCCCTGGACGAACTCGTTGCTAAGAACTACTCGCAAATGATAAGTTTATTGATAATGTATTGATAGCTCAAAAACTAGGGTTCTTAAAGCTAAGTCAGAAACTTTATCTGATAGTATTTATAGACCCTAAGAACTGAAACTATTGATTATACTATTAACATCTGTGTACTTAAATCATGATATAATCACAAAGACTAAAATATGAATTCATTCTAACTCAAATCCATATAGAGGAAAAATATATATGTATAGAACTTGAAACATGTGAAAATCTTTCATGAAAACATCATCTGTAACTAAATTGTAAAACTGTGAATATCAGATACTAGAAATCATAAGAGACTTGAGAATATTGAAGTGGTAAGGGAACTCATAACTGAACACAAACCGTAAGACATGATTTTTCTATGGGATTGAGATATCATGTTTTCTAAAAGCTTTTGGGACACAAGGGTAAAAGGATAACCCTTGTTGAAATCCCACATACCTAGAGAAGGAATCTCAAAAATTCTGAGGAGAATTGAAATCCCTAGCTCTTTCTTGAGAGAAGCTCTAGAGTTTACGAACAGTAGTCTGAAAATATAGGTGGGGAATGAGGTAGAAGAACCGTTTACCTCTATAACCTTCCCAAGATGATATAGTTTAGAAACTAAAATAGTGAAAAGTTACAAAAATTCTCCTAGAGAAAAGTCCAGAAAACTGCCCATACCGACTCAACGGGTCATACAATGAGTCATTAGTTGTGACCATGACTCATTGGGACTAGTCGTCCTTTCTAGGCTGGACATTCCAATTCTCTGGACCTCTCACAATAGAGGAATATAATGACCTATTGTTAGGTACGATGACTCATCAAACCCACTGGTTGTCACTAGAGGAAACTTGTACAGTTTCTAGACTTGACCAATGGATGGGAACAATGACTCGTTCGGTAGAACAACGGTCGTTGGTTCCACTCATTATCACTGGGGAAAGTTTGAACAGTTTCTGGATTTCACGGCTTTATAGGATAAATCATTATATCAAACAACGACTCGTCGTCTGACTCATTATTTGGGAGAAGATTTTTTATCATCTTCTGGACTTAATAGAATGGGCAACATAATGAATCGTTACCAGTAATGATGGGTTATTGTACTGCTTATTGAATCTGAGGGAGAAATCTGCTGGACAACTAACGACCGACTTAGCGGGTTGTTATCTCTGACAACGATTCGTCTAACGAGTCATTTTGAGAGTATTTTTTGTCTTTCATTTCAAGTATGGGGTTTGGTCTAAGAAACTTTTGGGGTGTTACACCACAACATCTAAAGCCTCAGTTATCTCTCTGTGAGCTAGACAATAGAGTCGAGCTTGGTCCCTATACCAGCATTAGCAGCAATATTATAATGAGCATTTGAGATAGTATTATTATTCCTAGAAAGAGCAACAGTAAGGGCTAGAGCATTATTTCTCTAACCGAAAGAGTTAGCCACTACTCTCTTCCATTTTCTATAATCTCTCTTGATATGTCCCTTAATTCCTTAATGATGGAAAACTTGATTCTTAGGGTTATGAGATGGATAAGTCCTCTGATTATCATTCTGAGAAGACTTGCTCTAATTGTTAGAATTCTGACCTTGTCTGCCTGATTGAACATTACCATTAGACTGAGTAAGCAGAAGATCCTCATTGTTTTGCCCCATTATAGGAACCACTAAAACCACTGGTAAATCGGGCCCTCTTGTTCTCTCTCTATATCTCTATTGTGCCTTATTTTTTCCAAAGCTCTTGCTCCTTGACATAGCCTACCAACGAAGCAAATGTGCACGTAGAAGACATAGTAGCAGACACTGCTTTAATATGGGGACTTAATACATGCACAAATATCCTCCTATTTCATTTCTCAGTTAGAATCATATACATCATAAATATGGCCCAACGAGTTGATGTTTTGGCAAAAGAATATATATCTAATCTTTATTTATCTTATATTTTAGTATTTTTAATTTTCTTTTGAGTATTGATTATATTATTTTGTGCTTTAATTATATATTATTGTGGAAGAATAAACCATTCTGAAACTATTGAGATTTGGAGCATAATTAAGTAAAGAGCAAAAAATTACAAAAGGAAATTGAGGAGGAAACTCAATGAAAGGAATTAAATAATATGTGTTTGTGTGGTGAGAGAGAGAGAGAAATAAAAAAAATTAAAAGAGAATGTTTACCTAAAGACGTCAGCAGCAAAGCACAAAGTAGCGAGTACTTCAACACTTCCTTCGCGGGCGAGTAGGAACATGAGCAATTTTCTATGTTCTATATCATGATGTGAGGAATAAAAGTCAGACTCGAAATTTTTTTAATTAATTTTCAACTCCATTTATTTTCTGCGAGACTTTTCCTACACTAATAAATACTCCTTAAACACATTTGGAAAACAAGTTTTAACCTACGAAGGCGACTTTTAATCAAAGAAGATCTAGGAGCCGCTGTGGAGGCTAGAGATTTTTTATTTGTATCTTTTCTTCTCCATATTATTTAATTTTATATTTTATTGTGATGATTTATTGCATTTAATCAATGTATATGTGGAGCTAAAACTCTCTTCTAGGTTATGGTAGTTGCATAATTATTATTGTGTAAACTTGATTTTACTTGTTAAGATATTTATCATTGATCTACAACTTGTGTGGTTATTTACTTAATCTTGCGCTAAACTGATTTATTGATGCATGACCAATAGAGTACATCTTTGAACTCTAGTTGAACTCAAAAGAGGAAATCTAGGACATGCAATAAGGTTAAGTAGAGTAAAATCTTAATCTCAGTAGGGGGAACATATTTACAATTAGGAAAGGAATAACCTGATCATTTTACTTGATTAATTGATAGAAGATTTGTAAGCGTGTGTGTCACATTTCTGATTACTGGGAAGTAGGAATGATAGAAAGAGTAGGGATTGAAGGGCGAAGAGCTCGGAAGAGCCTAGTTACAATAGATTCCATTAATCAATAGAATAGATATTAAAGTTAATTCAAGTGATTACTTGATATGATTTCTATTGAATCTATAACTCC
>JACEIK010001852.1:24174-38164 GCA_018107945.1 Datura stramonium | reverse complement strand
ATAATATTTAGGAGTAGTAGAGAAGAGAAAAATAAAAGACCCTTTTGACTTTGTGGGACACTAGCATATTTAGGCCTGAGCTTGAGCAGTACTTTTCTGTGAATGCTTGATCATTTAAGTAAAGTAGCAAATTTTCGGACACCTAGGCTCATGCTAGTGACTATGCACATAGCTTGTTCTCATTTTTTTTAGTTCATTACGACCTTGACTATCTTAGATTATATTGATCCATCTTAATTGTTACTTGTGTCATGTGAGGTGAGGATTTCTCGCTTATATTGTATGTTTTGTATCTTTCTCTAGAACTTACCCTGCATATTATTGAGACAAAATAAAAGATGCCGTTCTATTTAGAAGATGATAAAATGATTTCTTTGATTTGTCTTGTGAAATCTAGCTTATTCAGATATTGTTACCACAAGTTATCCCTTTGAGCATGTGGCCTTTCATTTGTTAGTTGTGTATTTGACTTGATTTTTTTGTTGAATCCCTAGTTTTAGAATTCTTCTTTCTTGATCACTGTAGCATATCCTGTAGTAAAATTGTTAAAGCTGAAGAAAAGAGATGTGTAGGTGCAAATGGTGATCAATGATAGTTACTTGTGATGAAAAGGCCCTCTTAGAAGAAATGTGACATGAGAAAAAAAAAAGAGATAAAAATGCTTGAAAAAATATTATATGATTGAAGCATTTTTGGTATTGATGAGAGTTACCTGTGGAAATAATTAATGAAGAGGGAGCTTGTGGAAATAATTAATCAAAAGGGATGGGTGATGAAGTTTAAAGTGCAAAATTCTTAGGAAAGTGTAAGTCACTATTGTATAATTTTTCTACCCATCCTCTAGTCAACATTATAAATCGTTAAACTCCTATTTTGTTTTGTTCAAGCACACTTAATAGGTGGAGATATACGTAATGAGAAAGTCTATGGTACTTTCTGTATACATATGAATTATTATGTTAGTATGAGATATTGTGTTTTGATGCTAAGTCCTTAAATTACGTTTGTTTTTTTAATTTGAGTATGTGGACTATTATTTTCTCGTGAGGAAACTGATTTTTATGATATATATATATATATAGGTGATGTTATTATCTCTCTTTGACAAACTAGGTGAACGAGTTTAAATTTGAGAATCTATAGTCAGTCTCTAAGGTTAGGAAGTTAGAGGTTGGTTGTTTTATATATCTTGCATGATGAACGGAAACAATACTTGATGTTTTGAGTTTCTATATGATCTAGTTATTTATATCAACTGAAGTCATAACATTCCTAGCTTGATTTATATATATGAGTTTTAGTGCTTGCTCGATGATGAACAAGAGTCTAAATGTGAGGTGTTGACGTTCTGACAAAAATACTTATGTTTAACCTTTATTTGTCTCACATTTTAGTAATTTTAATTGTCTTTTGAGTATTGATTATATTATCTATACTTTAGATTATATTTTATTATGTAGGAAGAAAGCATTGTGGAATTAAAGAGATTTAGAGCAAAATTGAATAAAAAGTGAAAATTACATAAGAAAATTAAGCAGACGGCCTAACGAAACAATTTGAATAAAATATTAATATATATTTATATCTATACTATATTAAAAGTATGAAGGCCCTTAGAAATATTGATTGAACATTTTGTCCTTCATTAAAAGACTTCGTAATTGAAAAAGTTATCATTTATCTTTTTTCTTAACTAATTACTATTTAATTATTATTCTAATATTTAGGACTTTAAAACTAATTAAAAAATATATAACTATTAAATCTTTACTTATTTGAAAAAATCAAGAAATCCTAATGTTTAGTATTTTAAAATTGACTAAAATTTTACTTCTTAAATCTTATCTTATGTGAACTATATTAAAAGTCCTAACATGTAGACACTAAAAGCAATTACTGTTCTATTAACTCAAATAATTCTTCTATTTATTATATTAACTAATTATCCATCAGAATATCTCAACTTATGGTAAAAGAAATTAAAGGGTAAAAGAAATTAAATTAAAGAGTGTAATTATTTTATTATGCATTAATACGTTAAATTTCTCCTTTTTTTTTCTTCTTATTCTATTAAAAAAATTGAATAATAAAAAAAAGAGAAGAATATAGAAGTACAACATACATTAAGTTGTTTAAATTAATTGAGTGATCTTGTTATTCACTCTTTTTAGTTAAATCTATACTATTTATTTAATTTTAATTTATGTGAATGCAATTGACTAAATACACAGATTAAGAGAGTGAAAAAAATCTTAGCTAAAATCATCTCATAAAGGGTTAAAATGAAATATTTAAAATTAAGAAATTACTATATATTTAAAGTATGAAGCATCATAGCAAAATATCCTCACCTTTTTACCTTTTTAAAAATAGCGTTCATACTTGAAAAGTAGTTATTAAAATTTTTTCTAAAATTAACTAAAAATTTTATGTATTTCTCTTCCTTATTTGAAATATATAAAAAAATATTAATATTTAGAAATTTAAAGGTGATTAAGATTTTATCTTTTAAGAAATAATTACACATTGAATGAAATTATACTTATAATGCAAATCAATCTTATATTTAAGACTTCTGAAAATACAACTTGAAAAAAGGACAGCCCGATGCACAAAACATCTCTCGTTAATAGGCTAAGAATAAGGGTCATATCCCAAGGAGTATGCTATAGATAGTCTATCTTAATACAAGCATTAGATGTTATTTTCACTAATTTTTTATGAGTCTTTCTTAGTTTGGATGATCAATTACAAATAAACAAATATGTTTGTGATATTTTATTAGATTTGTGAGTACCAAACTGTCATGCCCCACCTTGGGAGGCGTGACTGACACTTAATACCACACATGGGATCTGGGTTGACCTGGCTGGGCATATGCACCTCTGGTGCCTACCAGCGACTTAAAACCAAGAAAACAAATTGCTATATCTCGACTGAAAACACAGCCTCGAGCCAAAAAGGCCATGCAACACCTGTAACAGAAAACAACTAACCCAACTACACAATATTAAAGGGATCCTATGCGGGCTGTCATGTCACGCCCCGAAGCTACACCTTGGATGGGACACGGTACTTGGACTCACAAGTAAACCCAAGTCAACCCCTGGTCTATCATACACTGGCATTCTAAGTAAACATAAATAGCAGAAACTTTAAAATAATGATATAAAACATTTATGAAAATAAAGCTGAATCATAAAGTTTAAAACAACTAACACAAAGCTAAAAGTCTAAAAATCGTGTATGTTTCTGAAAGCCAACTAAAACTGATGATTTGCTGGGACAAGCCCCCAGCTAACTCCAAGTCTAAATAAAAGAACAAGAACCGAATGAAATGATCTTCGTCCTCGAAAAATGAGGACTCACCAACGGTGCAACTGGAATCTTCGGAGAGTGATCTGCTAACGAGGCTGTAACTGAGATCCTGCAGCTGTATCATAAAATGATACAACATAAATGGTTTGCGTCAGTACTTTGAATGTACTGAGTAAGTGAGAGAAACTATACACAAGGTATAAAAAATGCTGAACTAAAAAATACATGCAATGACCAACTGAAACTACTAAAACTGAATAACTATAATAAACTGAGATGGTCTAAATGACCCTGTCTGAGGGTCAACGACATGTCCTAAATCTGAGATACTAATCTAAAATACTGCACTGAACTGATCTGAGCTGACTAACTTGAGATTGAACTGAGCTGACTAGTGGGAGAGTCTATAACTGACATATAACAGCTTGAGCTAAACGTGGAGTTCGATGTATACACCCCATTGGTAGGACCCAATATACCTTGCCAGGGTATAAAGGCATGAACTGGGTGATCACAAGTCCGGGGAAATGAGGCCAATAAAATATATCCTATGGTGGCAACATAGTTCTGGAAACCTGGGTGCGCTGGAACTCCAATTCGCTCAGTGCTAAGTCCTACTCCCTCTTGATAGTCCTAGACTGACTACTATGTTTATAGCCAGAAATTGGGGCCATAGACTAGTCAGGAATACCTATCTGAAAGCACCCTGAGAGTCTTATCGAATTGGATTTTATAACTGGGTTCTAAGACTGGTCGAGCTACTTATCTAGAAGCGTCGTAATCGTCTAAAGAACAAACTGTAATTTGAAGTTGGGGTCCTAAGGCTAGTAAGAGATTCTTATCTGAAAGTGTCATGACCACCTAAAGAAGCTCTAAAAACTGATACTAAGTCTAATTCTGATAACCAGGAGGCACTACTGACACCTCGAGAATTTCTGTAGTCAAACTGATCAGCTGATATTTTTGACTAACACTGAGTATTCTAACATTTTGACTGAAACTGAACTGACATAAATCTGACTGAGATTTTGGTACAAACTAACAATATGGGAATCCCCAACACTAATAGAATCAACCAAATTTCGATATTTAATCACTTATGCAAGACTCTAGTTTTTTCTGCATTCAAGAACTAGGGCTAGATTTGAGAGCAAGCATCAATATAGTCATCAACTGGTGGAAAAATATTTACAATTTACCATGAAGAATATTCCACCTGAATTAAACAAAGTTTGACAGATATTTTTTTCACATTCGAAAGTCTTAGGGCTAGAACTGATAGAGAAATAATGAGAATTTTGGGGACACAAAGGAAGAACTATTCCCTTATTGAATTCACACATACCTAGTTAAGGATTTCTGGAGAAGATCTCTAAGAAAATTCTGCGAAGACAACGTTTGCCCTAGCTTCTGCTATGAACTTCTAGACTATTCTATGATTAGACTTTGAGGAAAGAGTGAAATGAAGGGGAAAAGGTCCTTCTACCCCTTTAACTCCCTCCTATACGAACCCAAAACGTCGGGATTTAAGCATTAAAAAGGTGGGAATGTTACCAATGTACCCATGGAAGACAGAACTAAAAATCGACCGACACTAAACGACGGGCCTTAGAATGGGTCATTGGTCGGAACCACGACCTGTTGGAACCCACCGTTGGTTCTGGGTCCAGAAACCAAATTCATTGGAAAGGGACCACGGGAGGATACCACGACTCGTTGGAACAAAAGACAGGTCGCCAGTACCTTTTGTTATTACAGGTAGGGAAACTGGGCCTTAAGACAACGGTCAACACAACGACTCGTCAGTAGAACCAATAGGTCATCCTCTGTATCGTTGTTTCCCCCAATGGAAAACTACTATGCTGACGACATCTCAGACAACGACCCCCTGGAGCTTACCACGACCCATTGTATGGGTCATCCTGCAATAAAATTTCTGGTTTTTCCTCTAAATTTCTTAAAATGTCTAAGTCTATCTAGGAAAGTTTTGGGGTGTTACAATATCTCCCTCTTGAGATCATTCATGCTCGGATGAAGACTAAAACTGCAGGAAAACTAGGAAAAGAGTTTAGATTTCTATAATGAGACTATGAGCTAGTTTCTGAAGGAGTAACTGACTCCAAACTGATTTAACCGTATTAATAGAGTTGATGTAACTAAAATGCACATAGAGAATCTAAATAAAGTTGATGAGTATGGAATTGAATAGAGTACTGAGGAGGTTTTTTGTATTTGATGCCGGAACTTAACTGAAAGGGAATAAGTGTGGTATCTAGCCATCATATCTGCTTCAGCTTCCCATATAGCTCCTTCTACATGTTGATTTCTCCACTAGACTTTGACTGAAGCTACCTCCTTGTTCCTCAGCTTGCGAACCTGACGGTCAAGGATCTAAATTTGGACCTCTTCATAAGAAAGACTGTCTCTCAATCCCACATTGTCCAATGGCACAACTAAAGTTGGATCACTGATGCACTTCTTCAATAGTGATACATGGAATACTGGGTGCACAAATGCCAATTTTAAAGGTAATTCTAGCTCATAGGCTACCTTGCCAATTCGCTTCAGAATTCTGTAGGGTCCCACATATCTCGGACTGAGTTTTCCTTTCTTCCCAAATCTCATCACCCCTTCATTGGTGAAATTTTCAGATAAACCCAGTCATCCACTTGAAACTCCAATTCTCTTCTCCTCACATCAGCATAAGATTTATGACGGCTCTAAGCTATTTTCAATCTTTCTCAGATGAGTTGTACCTTCTGTATAGCTTCATGTACTGAGTCTGGCCCGATTAGAGTAGCTTCACCAACCTCAAACCAGAGATCTGCACCTGCTACCATACAATGCCTCAAACTAGGCCATTTGAATACTGGAGTGGTAGTTGTTGTTGTACGCAAACTATATGAGAGGCAAGTGATCATCCCAACTACCCATGAAATCGATCATACACTCCCTCAACATATCTTCTAGGGTCTGAATAGTCTACCCAACTTGTCCATCTGTCTGTGAGTGAAAAGCCGTGCTGAGCTTGACCTTGGTACCAAGTCCCTTCTGAAAGGACTTCAATAAGTGAGAGGTGAACTGGGTACCTCTGTCTGAGATAATGGATAAGGGCACTCCATGAAGTCTGACTAACTCCCAGATATAAAGCCTAGCATAGTCCTCAGCTAAGTCTACAATTTAAACTTGGAGGAAATGTGCTGACTTAGTCATCTGATCTAATATCACCCAGATTGAGTCATGCTGTCGATGAGTCCGACGTAGACCCATAATAAAATCCATATTTACTTCTTCCCACTTCCATGTGGGTATAATGATATCCTGAGTCATACCTCCCGGTCTCTGGCATTCTATTTTGACTTGTTAGCAGTTCGGGCACTTAGCTACAAATTCAGCAATGTCTCTCTTCATATCGTTCCACCAATACATATTCCGTAAATCACAGTACATCTTAGTAGCACAAAGGTGGATGGAATATCTCATGTTGTGTCTTTCAACCAGTATCTGCTATCTCAAATCACTCACATCCAATACGCACAATCTACCCTGGTAACGGAGTACACTGTCTCCCCCTTGGGAGAAAGCCTCCACTTCTTTTCTGAGAACCGCCTCCTTCAGTTTAAGTAGTATGGGATCTTCATCCTGCCTTGACGTAACTTCAACTACCAACGAGGAATCTGATCCACTTTGCACCACTACTCCACCCTCAGTTGTATCAACCAAATGTACTCCCAACCGAGCTAATATGTGGATATCCTTTGCCATCTCCTTTTCTCCTTCCTCAACATGAGCCACGCTCCCCATAGACACTATGCTTAGGGCATAAACCACCATATTGGCTTTTCTCGAGTGATATATGCTCATGTCATAGTCCTTCAGTAGCTCCAACCACCTTCTTTGATGAAGATTCAGATCTTTCTGACTAAACACATACTGAAGGCTCTTGTCATCGGTGAAAACATCTATGTGAGCCCCGTACAGGTAATGCCTTCATATTTTCAGTGCAAACACCACTGTCGCCAACTCTAGGTCATGGGTCAGATAATTCTTTTCATGAACCTTGAGCTGTCTGGAGGCGTAGGCTATCACCTTACCTCGCTACATCAGAACGCAACCAAGTCCAACTTTGGAAGCGTCGCAATACGCGAAAAATCCATCTGATCCTTCCGGCAGGTTCAACACTGGAGCGATAGTGAGTTGTGTTTTTAACTCCTAGAAACTCTTTTCACACGCATCTGACCATTGAAATTTTACCTTCTTCTGAGTTAGCCTAGTCAAAGGGGATGCTACATAGGAAAAACCTTCCACAAAACATCGGTAGTAACCGGCTAGACCCAAGAAACTTCTTATTTTGATTGGGGAGGTAGGTATGGGCCAATATTTCACCTCTGCTATCTTTTGAGGATTTACCTGAATACCCTCACCAGAGACCACATGACCCAGGAAAGTCACGGACTTCAACCAGAATTCACATTTGTTGAACTTTGCGAACAACTGGCGGTCTCTGAGTGTCTGAAGCACTATCCTCAGGTGATTAGCATGCTCTTCCTCATTTATGGAGTATGCTAGAATGTCGTCGATAAATAAAATGTTTAACATATCCAATACTACTTGAAGACTCTATTCATCAGGTCCATAAAAGCTGCGGGGGCATTTGTGAGTCCAAAGGACATAACCACAAACTCATAGTGACCATACCGAGTCTTAAAAGTTTTTTTCAGTATGTCACGTTCTCTGACCCTTAGCTGACGATACCCCGACCTGTGATCTATCTTAGAGAAATAGCTGGCTCCCTGAAGCTGGTCGAACAATTCGTCAATCCTGGGTAGGGGGTACCTGATCTTGACTGTGACCTTGTTCAATTGACAGTAATCAATGCACATTCTGAGGTACCATCTTTCTTCCGTAAGAATAGTACTAGAGCACCCCAGGGAGAGATGCTGGGTCTAATAAAACCTTTATCAATAAGGTGTTTTAGCTGCTCTTTCAACTCCTTAAGCTTAGATGGAGCCATTTTGTAAGGAGGGATGGAGATGGGATGAGTATCTGGAAGAAGGTCTATACAGAAGTTTATTTTCCGCTTAAGAGGGACTCTGGTAAGATTTTCAGGAAACACATCAGGGAACTCACTGACAACTTGGACTAACTAGATAGTTGGGGTCTCAAAGCTAGAATATTTAACTCAAACTAAATGATAAATGTATCCTTTGGAAATGATCTTTCTGGCCTTAAAGTAGGAAATAGACTGACCCTTAGGCGCTGAACTACTGCCCGTCCACTCCAAAGCTGGCTCATTAGGGAACTAATACCTGACGACCCTAGTTCTATAGTCGACTGAGGCATAACTGGAGTGTAACAAATCCATGCCAAGAATAAGGTTGAAGCCAACCATGTCTGGGCAGTTTCTATACATTCGGCTGGCTCTAACTGACTCGCCAAGTGGGGTGGAGACTGAGAATGGTTCTGAGAGGACCTCTAGACTGATATCAAACTGGACTGCTAAATAGGGAGTCACGAATGAAATAGTGGCTCCTGGGTCTAGTAGGGCATACATGTCTAGGTGAAAAAGGAGTAACATACCCGTGACCACGTCAGGTGAGCTCTCCTGATCCTGACGAGAAGAAAATGCATAAAAATAGTTTTGGCGCTGACCGCCATCCTACTGAAGTGTTGTCCTGCTGAGCTAGTCGGCCTACTGGAGCTGATGAAGTGGTGGATTATGACCTTCCTCGTTCTGCTGACGGAGATTCTTTAAGCCGATGACCAAGCTATCCATAACCAAAACAGCCCTCTCGACCCTGAAGACACTCTCATGGATGGTTCTTTTCACACTTAGGGCAAGTTGGATAGTTGTAGAGGTTGTTGGCACCATGACTCTGGGATTGTGAGTCAGATGCTCCACCCCTCTAATCCTTGTAGGATCGAAAGGTAGGGGAGCTAGCTGAGCTGGGTGCTGGAGCTCACTACTACTGCTGTGGGCGGCTACTTCAACCAGATCTTTGATGGCCATAATCTAACTGGACGGTTCTCGCCCATTTGTTCTCCTGCTCCAAATCTTTCAATTTTTCTTCCTCAATTTATTGTGCATGAACTATGAGGCTAGAGAGATCAATGTCCTTGATAAGCATTATAGTTCTTCACTCCTTAAGGACCAAATTTGAAACTCCATTCACAATCTTCAACATGCGATCCCTTGGCTCGGCTACCACCTCTGGAGCATATTTAGACAACCTGGTGAACTCCAACGCATATTCTTCTACTGTTCTGTTTCCCTGCTTAAGGTTCTTGAATTCCGCCACCTTTCCTCCCTAAGATCTCGAGGGAAGACTCGGTCCAAGAAGATTGTACTGAACTCATCCCATTCCACCAGTCCTTCTCCCTCTGGTCTCCCCTCCTCCCATTGTTCGTACCAGATCTAGGCTACCCCTTTCAGCTGGTAGGCAGCCAAGTCGGCACTCTCTGAGGAACTGACACCCATAATTGGGGTGATCTTTCTAATCTCATCCACGAACTCCTATGGATCCTCTCCTACCTTAGATTCATGGAAATATTTAGGCTTCATCCGAGAGAAGTCCCGACCTTCGGCAGCTGCTGCGAACCCATTGTTGTTGATCGGAACCACCTACTGGTTCACCTAGATGGTAATTATCTGTGTGAGCAGTTGGATAGCCGCCCTAAACTCTGTGGTGCACACTGAGTCATCCTGAGGGGCGGCTGGAGATTATGGGGCAGGTCGGTGAGCGTTACCGACCATTCTTCTATTACCACATCACAGAGGGATGATTCACTGAAATGAAATAGAGCACGAGTTAGGAGAACGATTTTGGAATTGAATTTCAACACACGATAAAGAGTGTGAAAAAAAGAGAGTTTTCCTATTAACATCTCATAGCCTCCCCGTAATAAGTCTGGTACACTTCACACCCATAAAAAGGACTCTACTCGATGCAGCTTTAAGACATCTAAGGATACTCTAAACCTAGGGCTCTGATACCAAGATTGTCACACCCCGAGTCTACACCCTGTACCGGGCACAGTACTTGGAGTCACAAGTAACCCCAAGTCAACACCTGGTCTATCATACACTGACATTCTGAGTAAAAATAAATAGTGGAAGCTTTAAAATAATGATATAAAACATTTATGAAAATAAAGCTGAATCATAAAGTTTAAAACAACTGAGAGCCTAGGTATGCTAGAACCCGGTCCGCTCGGTGCTAAGTCCTACTCCCACAAGATAATCATAGACTGACTACTAAGCTTATAGCTCAACACTGGGCCCAAGACTAGTCAGGAATACCTATCTGGAAGCACCCTAAGAGTCTTATCAGACTGGATTCTATAACTGGGTTCCAAGACTAGTCGGAGCTTCTTATCTGAAAGTGTCATGACCGCCTAAAGAACCACTAAAAACTGATACCGAGTCTAATTCTGATAACTGGGAGGCTCTACTGCCACCTCGAGAATTTCTGTAGTCAAATTGATCAGCTGACATTTCTGACTCACACTGAGTATTCTAACATTTTAACTGAAACTGAACTGACATAAATCTAACTGAGATTTACGTACAAACTAACAATATGGGAATCCCCAAGACTGATAGAATCAAGAAAATTTTGATATTTGATCACTTATGCAAGACTCTAGTTTTTTCTACATTCAAGAACTAGGGCTAGGTTTTACTTTAGAAGAACAAGAATCAATATACTCACCAACTGGTGGAAAAATATTTACAATTTACCATGAAGAATATTCCACATGAATTAAATGAGGTCTGACAGATATTTTCTTCACATTCGCAAGTCTCAGGGCTAGAACTGATAGATAAATTAAAGAGAATTTTGGGGACATAGGGGAAGAATTATTCCCTTGTTGNGATTCTTTTTGTCCTTGCATAGGGGAAGAATTATTCCCTTGTTGAATTCCCACATACCAAGGATTCTGGAGAAGATCCCTAAGAAAATTCTTAGAAGACAACGTCTGCCCTAGATTTTGCTCTGAACTTCTAGACTATTCTACGCTTAGGCTTTAGGAAAGAGTGAAATGAAAGGAAAAAAGTCGTTCTACCCCTTTAAATCCCACCTACGTGAACCCAAAATGATGGGAAAATTACAAATATACCCCTAGAATACAGAATTGAAAACCGGCGGACACTGAACGACGGGCCTCAAAATGGGTCATTGGTCGAAACCACAACCCGTCGGAACCCATCATTGATTCTAGGTCCAGAAACCAAACTCATTTGAAAGAGACCATGGAAGGATATCACGACTCGTTGGAACAAAAGACGAGTCATCGGTACCTCTTATTATTACGGGTAGGGAAACTGGGCCTTAGGACAACGGTCAACACAATGACTCGTTGGTATCCTATGTCTCGTTGTTTCCCCCAAAGGAAAAAACTGCTACGCTGACGATGACTCAGACAACAGCCCGTTTGAGCTTACCATAACCCATTTTTTGGGTCCTCTTGCAATAAAATTTTTGGTTTTTCCTCTGAATTTCTTGAAATGTCTGAGTCTGGTCTAGGAAAGTTTTGGGGTGTTACACGAAAATACCACTATGTTGTCTAGATATAACGGAATGAAAACAAGCAGTCATATTCATACTATAACCAACAAGGCTGCTAACTAATTAGCTAAATTGGGCCCTACATGGTCAACACGCAAAATAAGACATACATAGGCCCCACACGACCAACAACAACCAACTAATTGAAGATTGTAGTCTGCAAGCCTCTAGGAGTAAAAATATTGGTTGGGACAGGGCCCCAGCCTACCCAAATGATATACAAATAAAATACAGATAAACCTCTACAACCTAGCAACTCCAAATGAAAGGAGCTGGCCAATCTGCTGACTCTGAATAGCTGCTAGGAGACCTCGCAATCTGTCTGTCTAAATCTACAGGCAAGTATGAAGCGCCCCATAGTTGGACATCAGTACAATATGTACCGAATATGTAAGGAAGGAAATAAGACTAAATAGAAGATGACAAATAATTAAAAGTGAATAGCAAGAAGGGGCAGAAGTTAACCTGTAAGCTTTCTTATCCATAACCGGCATCTAGTAAAACACTACATGTATACGAACTGAAACTATACAACTATACATTCATAGGCTCCAACTAACAAGCAAGTATAAAAACAAGAACCTAAACTAGTCCTCATAAGCTTGGAAGGTGCAAGCAACACAAAAACAACCTACCGAGGGCCCCATAAGCCCTGGAAAGTACAATTCAATCTATATACCCCCTATCAAGGTTCTTATGATTATACTGGTGCTATAGCCAACCTACTTGGATTTTGGGTCCACATCTAAGCCCGCTAGACTCCTATAACTATTTTTGAGCCCGTTGGACTCCTATAACTGCACCCTGGGAACAAGGCTCGACGGAGGTTCATTGATGCCGATACGGCATAAAAGTAGAAGCCCATTCATGGATGGACTGTAATATGGCCCTTGGGCCTAAATATAGTCCCTTGGGACATCACATAGCTCATTGGAGTAACATCATATAGCTCCTCTGAGCAACATCATATAGCCCCGTAGGCGATGACACAGTTAACAACCCTGAAGTCGGTCAACGGAAGGCTATCCTAGGTGGGGTCAATCCCAACAAATACACTACATATAAGTCTCATCGTAGCAACTAAAAAGGCGTATTTGTCTCATAAGGCCTAACGCGGCTGCTACTCGCTCCTAGAATAGTGTGTATAGCTGCCAAAAAGCACATCCTGTGTGCTTATATCTGATTAGAGGACCCTAGCAATGATCATAATATTTAATGGTCTAGATAGGATAGGACGACATTTGGAATGGCCTAAACGATACTCTGAATGTCATTTTAGGGCCCTGATAGCTCATAAATGAACTTTAAGGTTGCAGATGATCAACTATTTTGTTCCTTCTCTTAGAACAACTGTAGGGCTGCTACTTAATCGAACATGCTCCTGAGCTATCAGCCCCTAACCTTCCCCAGGAAGTTTACTATAATTCTTAGCCTGAAGGTAATTATTACACCCCGTAAAATTCCCAACACATAGATGGCCTATTCGCGTGTTGGTTAAGCATATTCGAAAGCCATATATGCTAGAAAAAGGCCCGAGAAAAGATCGGACGAGTAACCCGTCGAACCATCGCGGATGGAGCCGGGGCAGAGCCCCTCCGCGATGGCAACGTGTCACGGAGGTGGAGCCTCCACGTTGGCTCCGTGACACGTTGGGCCTGTCCAGGCCCAAGTATATAAAGCCTCCACTTCAGTTATTTCATTAATTTTCCTAAATTTCCAGAGAACTCGCGAGAGGAACAGAGAGAGAACGCAAGGTATTGATAATATTCGCTCGATTACGCCGTCAAACGTAGTCCAAATTCAAATTAACCTCAGATACCGAGGTATTTAGCAGCAGGGAGCATTCCTACGGATTTAGTTTCGCGATATTCAGCTGACAAACCGTCGTGCTACCGGGCTAAGGTAAGTGGAATTGCTCCAAATTAGTGTCAATGTTCTCCTAGCCTTAAAGTTAATACTTCTCCCTTCTGGACTTTCGAGAAATAGAAAGTTTTTGACCGTATTTCGATAAGCCTAAGTTTGGGCTATAAATATATCGAAAGTGACGTTTTCTTTCAGAATATTGATGTATTTAGTACTAATTGACATATATGTGAATGCAG